>VCRD01001840.1:84892-111963 GCA_006783055.1 Trinorchestia longiramus
GGTGGTGTGAACAAAAACGGAAAGCTGTATATAACGCCTACGTAATAATCTCAGGTAATCGTGCCTATGTAATAATGTCAGTTAGTAACGGCTAAGTGGTAATTTTAGGTAATAACTACGTAATAATCTCAGATAATAATGCTTAGGTAATAAATTCAGGTAATGACACCTAAGTGATAATCTCGAGTAATAATCTCAGGTAATAATCCTTAAATAATAAGTTCATGTAAGGACATGTAAATAATAACATATAATAATAAAAAATAACACCTAAATAATACGCTCATGTGATGACACCTAAATAATAAGCTCATGTAATAACACCTAAATAATAAGCTCATGTAATAGCACCTAAATAATACACTCATGTAATAACACCTAAATAATAAGCTCATTTAATAACACCTAAATAATACACTCATGTGATGACATCTAAATAATACACTCATGTGATGACATCTAAACAATAAGTTAAGTGATGTAGGGAACGCGAGGGCAAATATCACCAGCTCTTTCCATTGACTCCTGATGAGGAGCAACGACGCCGTGTCAGAGCGTCCAGCCTAGTCACACCATCTGAAGTGTGAGGTGGACGCTGCTTCCCTTTAACACAATATTTGGTTTAGCTTTAGCTTCTGACGACATTTTTTGAATGGTTGCATAAATTCATGTAAATTTTAAGTAAAAGCGTTTTTAACTGTTCGAATATAAATTAGCAGTGGTACTAGTTTATTGAATTCCAAATTACATTTACGCCTTTTTGTCACGAACGAAGAAAGAAGAAACAAATGAGCGAAGGGATTACCCAATCTGAACAGCTCAAAATCATTTTACGGACTGCATTTCAAGTTGGAAACGATATTAAAATCTCAAGAAGTACACTGGAAAGAATTAAGATAATTATATAGTAAATTAATCATTATGTGTGTAAATTTAAAGCTACAGGAAAAACGTGTCTTCTCGACTGATATACAACATGCAGTTCAGAAGCCTAACGGGCATGAAATTCGAATGAGTTTTGTCTGAAGAATGGCATGTATTATTCATAGTACACGCAAGGTTCTCTCGTTCTAGCCTGATGGCTGCCATAATCCGTACTCTATGTCCTGCTGCACGTCAGTACGTATCTCCATCGATTCACTTTTAAATCTTTCAGTCTGTTCAAAATTACATTTACTAGCACTTCAAGAACAATGAGGATAACATCAACTCTGGAAAAGTCGATGCAGTCATGCACGACATCGGTAAAACACAGTTAGCTCTCATTGATCGCTATAGAAAACTAAATTTTACAGGTATCATCATACTTTTTAATTATAATTTGTGTACGACTGGAATCAATCTGAGAAAGTCTGTGGCTCTTCGATAGACAGATGTTGCTACTATCAGAGCAGCGAACACTTGTGCAAACTTCGCCTGCTCAATCAACATATGCGGCCCGACCAAGCGGACAACTTCCTGAAACCCTAAGCTAAAATCGACCACAACAGTAACGATTAATTTATTGCTTCTATCACTATCTATAGATATTGATTGAATGCGTGAATTTTTTTCGAAAATGAATACCTGTAACAATTATGATTATTTTGTGTTATCGAACTATGATGAATACTACGAATATTCTAAAAAAACGAAGCGGTAAGGTTTGTCTCTATCCGCCGTCAACACCACAGTATTGTTTTTAAAAATTCCCTGGAAAGATAACAGAGGCTGTCATTACATTCAACTAGTTTAGCAAGCACCTTTAGTATTAGTAATAATGTTTAATTAATTTAATATTCCATATTATTTCAAAATCGGCCTACTCTAATCGCGTTTATTGCATTAAGCTTGTGTCTCGTCAACGCCACTGTTCGAATCTCGCATTGTTGTCGATGCCTTTGAACCTGTTTTAGCATCTAATGTGATGTAAATTTTCCATAGTTTATTGACCTTGTTGACAATATAAAAATATATTAAAATCATGTTATAACATATTATCGTCCGCAAAATTCTTTGAAATTATCTTCATGGTCTCCACCGTTACGAACCGTTGCCTAGTTATGGAGCAACGTTGCGCTTTTGTAGTTGAGGAAGACCGAACTCACAAAAAAATTCACTTGTGTTATACAAAATTTAGGTACAGTAATTTCAAATAAGTGTTAACCTCTTCAAAAGGTTGGCCTCGATGACACTGCGAATACAGATTCAGAGCCACATTGTGCTCTACCACTTCTGCTGAGCTGCCGTAGCAGATAAGCAGCTGCAGAATTTATTAAGAATGTTCGAGGTCAGGATAGAGAGTGTTAACAGCTAGCAATGACAATGAACGTCGGTCATTTTCTGTACTGCATAAGTGCCTCCCATAACCTAACCTAAGTTTGTGCTCTAAAGCAAGCCCTCAAGAGTTTCTATGCAAGTCTTTCTTTCTTCAGTTCATCTCGTGAAGAAAACTGCTAGAGTCCTGATTCTGTAGAAGTTTAGGGGTTATTACCTCTACTTCTTATTCTGCAGGTATCACTTTTGGTCTTTTACATAGTAAAACACAAACGTATTATGACTAAAATCCAAGGTAGGCTTTCCCTTGTAGATAGTAATTGTATTGTGAAATATAATAAATATGTTTATAAAATCTTTTTATGTTTTCTTATTTTTTTTAAGATGCTGACAATAGTCGATTTGTTCAGTGAATGATAGCTTTTATGGTTGTCACTTGAATTACTGGCGCACGTAAATCTGCCAGTAGCCTTGCATTCCCATTTCTGGCTAACATCAGCGCTAAAGAATAATCTAGTTTTTCCTTATTAATTATGGGTATTAATCCTTAATACAGGGTAGGGTGTTCCAAAAGTCTTGGGCACATTTTGATGTTGAATATCTCGGAAACTATTATGGATATAAAAACGCATCTGGTAAATTCAGAAAGCTTGTAATCTCAATTTTTACATGGAATGTTCAAAGATGTTCAATATGAGCACCATTGGTCACACGACACTCATCAAGCCGATAGTCAAATTCTTGCCAAACACGTCCCAGCATTGAATTGTCAATGTCCCGTTCTTTTAGCTGGGCATAAGCACCCATCCGTTACGAATTTACCATGCCATCTCGCTATGGACTTCCTCTCTGGTAGCTCCTTACCGAATTTTCTGCGAAATGCACGTTGAACAACAGTCCATGATTCAGTTTTTGCAAATTCAAGCACACAAAACGCCTTTTCTGGTTGAGTGAACGCCATTAATGAGTCTGAAAAGAAATAAAAAAATCAATGGCCTTACAAAAAACTTAATGTAATTAGCTTTAAAATGGCACAACTTTTACCTTACTACCATTCATAGTTAAGGAGGTATGGAGACTTCAAAAGTGCCTAAGACTTTTGGAACACCCTGTATAATTGCCTTAGAACTTCCGGAAACAGTTCATCTTGGACAGAACTGTCCGTTTACGTTGTCTTTTGCGTGATTTTTCCTTGAAATTCGTAGTCTGTGTGTGTGATAACAGGACACATGCGCCAAGTTATAATGATTGGCACGATGGTTTTTTACAAAATATGAAAGGAGTAAGAGTAATTTTTAACGTCACAGTTTTTTCAATTTAATAGAAACAAAACTATCGGGCAAAAATCAAAGACCACTAGTTCATGATAGAAAAGTTGAAAAATTACGGGACTGTTCAGTAAACTCTGCTTGCTAGTTGTTGATGTAAACAAAGTGTTCAATTTTGACTTGGACATCAATGTAGGTATCGTACATATTTGCGGGTATCTCCAAGCCCTGAAGTCACGTACATTTAGAAGAGTGGACGAATTAAACTAATCTAGAATAAAATGGAATAAGGCAATAGAAACGAGTCGTTTGGCCCATTCTTGGGATGCTACCCAACTTCAAGCTACTGTTAGGTACTAATATATATCAGATACAATATGAGACAACTTTATTTCATATTAATTATCGATAATGGTTTGATATGAGCCAGGACAATTGGAATATGAAATTGTAATTAGTTTTTTGCTTTCGTGCTGCATTGTGATAACTCAATAATTTCTCAGGTTTGTAGAATTTACCACAAAAACTCTAAACTCTTGAATGTTATCGAAACATTTTGATGCTAGGCCGAAATGCGTCGTACTAGTATCTCAATTTCTTTGGTCCTTCTGATGCGACTGTGTGCATTAGTACAGTGTCCAGCAGGGAACTTGAATTTAGCCCATGGTAACAAAATTTTTACCCCCAGCGCCGTCGTCCTGTAGATTTACTTCCAACCTCTGGAATGGAACTCTGTAATTCTAGAGCTGTTATGCTTACGCTCCAATTACTAATAAATGTTCTAAAATGTGGAAGCTATAGCCGTTTTTCAAGTTTTTTAAAGTCTACTACAGATTACACCAGAAAATTTAAAGTAATGTTATAAAACTAGCTTAGAACGTCATTAGAACCTTAGCCAACTGAAAACAAGAATTGTGGAGAATATACGTTTTGAATTAAATAAGTATTTGAAGCTAAAATCTACCTACAAGTTGCTAAAATCTCCCCGTTGAATTGGGCCCCTGAAAATACAGAAGTAACTCGCAAATTACCATATTGTTAGTAGTGCCAACCTCTTTACCTCCAATCAAATTAGGTGCATTAGGTGTGGATAGCTAATGTTCTCCTGGTGAATCAGGTTAGCTTTCCATAACTTTTTAAATAGAACTTCGATTTGACTCTGTTTTCTGTTGAATGTTATGTTTATGAATCTTCCATCAGTAACAGAACGATGTTACGACGATGTTACTTCATCATAGTTTACATCTCACTGGAACTAACCACTATTTTTCAAGTTTTTGTGTTCTTATTTCGGAAGAAAATTCTATGTACGGGAGAGGAAACCTGGAGAAAATAGTCTATAAACGTCCACTAGAAGTTATTTTATTTCCATTCGAATTCTAATATTTGTGAAAAAGAATGAAGAGACATAATATTCGTTGGAAAAAATTATCGGGATAAATTCCAAAAAATATTATTGAATGATACCTGTTGTCAATGATAGAAGTTATTACTTGTATTTCTACTTCAAGACTTTGAGAGATTCACTACCTCATCTATTATTTTAGACACGATAATTTCAATATCACTATGGTAAATAATTTCAGGTACTTCTGATGAGAAATTTCCAGTGCCATAGTAATTCAGAACTGGAAAATCGCGTAGCCTTAGAAGCCGAGTGATGTAGTTCTATTCCATTATTTTAATCAATTTATTTATTTAAATCAGGGATGAAGCTACACTTCATTTATCGAATTTGTTGACTGACCAGATATTTCTTGATAATAACATAATTTCTTAATTTTTTCTTCACAAAGGCTGTAAACATTCTGTTCGAGAATTGGCTGGCTACTTGTAGTTGGAAAGAGAGTTATTGAAGCTTGCAAATTATTTAGTTTCATGTTTTCCAAACTTTTAGTTCATACACTCGTTGACGTTAACGAGTTGAAGAATTAATTCTTTTATACATACCGAATGAATCGTGGTTTGTGTTTGCCAATAGTTACAGTATTTTTGCCCAACAGTATAATAATTCCACGCATATTATTTCCATGAGATATATTTTGTTCCATATTTTATTTCATTGAAATTCAAAATTTTCTAGATTGAGGACACCCATTACACTCTGAATACTGAACACTGTTGTATTCCTCAGGTTTTGTGAACTGGAGAAGTGACCAACTGTACCACAATAAGGCATTCTCCCTACGCCTCATGTTGTACGACATCGTAAGGTACCACGTGGGGCCACCCCTCATGGTGGTGGGCGTCACAGTTGGAATACAGGTCCTCGCTGTACTGGGGGGCAAAGGCCTCACTTGTGGTGAGCATCAATGTATTATTTAGGGTATGATAATAATTTTATCATAGTATTAAGCCTACTATTTTCGTACAATATTTCTTGGAACAATAGATACTAGCTGATCATGTTTCTGCAAGGTCCTGAACGTACAATTGTAAGTTTATTGCTGTGACCGTGCTGTATTAAGAATATTTTGACATATTAGTCACTGTCTATATCTCTATTATTTTACCTGAGTCAATATTTACACACTGAACTAGTTTGTTTGAACAACCTGGGAACAGCTTCGGTACTACCTACAGCTTTGAGCTGTGTAAAAGTCATTTCTTGCGTTTAGTTCACGCGGTTAAATGTTCTGAATTAAAAAGGTTTATTAATTTTTTTAAATATGTTCGCTAACAACCGTGTACAATCGTGTACACCATGTCGTGTACAATTACTGATGCATCTTACGTAGACTTCGGTCTTCTACAGCGATGTCTAAGTTTATCAAACATTTCTTTCATGCGGTTTACCGTATAAAACGTGTGAAGTAGAAGTTTTATAAATTTAAATAGATTGTACACTTGTTAAGTCTGGTCTTTCTCAATCCTAATGAGTTCTACCTTTTGAAGATTAAATTCTTACCATCTCCATGCGACATCTGTTGTGTAGCTCAGTAATTTGGCCAGGAAGGTCTGGTACATCATATTTATCCTGCATAGATTCGTCCATTTTCATATCGTTCCTTCATTTGTTATTCACAACTAACTTTGTAAAGGTTCACCAGCTCATTTTCTAAAAATAGTGCTTTTAGTCTTCATAAAATACGTTTAATGAATGAATTTTTATAGGAAACCTTCAAAAATTCCTGAGGTGTAGATTTCACGTATGTAGGCACTAGACTGGCATTATGTTGTTCTACGGAAGCAGAATGCGTCAACCACTCGTACAGCGAAAGTTTCTATGCGCCCGCCTCCTCTAGACATCTTGGACCACATACTTGCAGTTTAGATTTACTTGGTCATTTGGAGCCCTGATAATGACCGTGTGTTAGTTGATAATTCATGCGAGGGTAAGCATATCAAGTCCTGACATCAGGCGTTGACGTCTGACATCCACACAGACTGGAGCTTGGTGGGGTCGAGTGAGGCCTGGTGCGTGGTGGGGGTCCTGGCCTTCTGGGCCCTTCTGTCTTTATGGGTGAGTAGTCCCACAGGCCTGTGTCCTGTATAGTGAGGCATTGAATTTAATGAATTTAACTCTTTCATTTCTGAATTCTCACATGCTGGAATGATTAAAAATGAGAGTGTAAAAATGAGTTATTCAGAGGTTAAGCAACAGGGAGTGCCATATTGCAGCTAACAATTTCTTCTGTGCAACTGATCAAAGTTTATCTAATAACGAACACTGTAATCATTAATACTCTAATACCCTAAAAATAGTTTTGAAGGCAATTTAGACTATAATCTGCATCTGTCCTGAAAAGGTTAACTATAGTGATCATGCATATTGTTCCAGCGTGAGATTCGTAAACACTAAATTAACACCAAATATCCAATATGTTCAGTGGCAATATGTCTTTTGAGATGTATTTCTCTAATTGCAATGAGGTGTTGGAGCAAGCACTAGTACTCAATTGAAATACTTGGTCTATTGAATGCATGCATTAATAAAAGGAGGTAAATTACGTAGTGTGTACCCCAGCACTTTCATTTCTGCTAGCGAGCTTCGACGACTGAAAACTGGTCATCAGAGTGAAAGTTATCTTGTTTTACCGATATTTTGCCCGTGGTGATTTTTTGCTATTATTCAGATGATTTCCTTTACCAAATTTTATAATATGCGTAAGATACTGGCTCACATCGCTAAAAAAAGTCTCAAGTGTTCAGGTATAGGTGGTCGATGAGTTAGTAATCCATTGCAAGTTTGTAGGAATTCCTTCTTAATGACAAACTAGAAATTCATGAAGTAACGTGTGTTAATTTGGCTGTAGAAATATGAAGAACTCATTTTAGTGTTTTTTATACTTTGTTTTCTAACTCTCCGGCGTTTGTATTCATGAACAGGGACTTAAAGTAGGTACTATGTTTATAGGGTTTTTATTTAAAATGTATGAGTGTTGAAGCCACGTTTTTTTTAGAAGTTCAAGCGTCAACTATTGTCAGCGGTTGTAATGTACTGCATTTTGGTCTTTCTTAGACTTCAAATACTATGCTTTTATGTATCATTTCAAGTAGTGTTTCTCCACAATTTTGCTGAGAGCGCAACTTACCGTACTTTTTCATCGCAGATCAGACTAGGAATATCAGTGGGCTAGGCCAAAGGGTGCTGACTCGTTTAAATTTGTCGTTAAAATCCATGCACAATTAAGTATTTAAGTGCCGAGTTATGCATATTATAAAATAATGAGCTACCAAGTTATGGTTATTACGAAGTATTGAGCTGCCGATTTATGTATATTATAAAGTAATGAACTACCGAGTCATACATGTTATGAAGTAGTGAGCTGCCGATTTATGCACATTATAAAGTATTGAGCCGCCCAGTCATGAACATTGTTTCCTCTCCCCCACTGAAACATAAAAACTTTCTAGAAAAAAATACTCTTCTCATTGTATAGAACTCCTGAATCAAACTTTCTTCCTGAATGTGTCTATGAGTACTTTTCTACGACAACCAAGAAGTGCTATGCCATATCCAAAGCTGTATCTCAATGACAATTCCTGCTTCCGACAATATTTTCAACCTGGAAAGAACAGTAATCATGTTTTTTACTTTTTTATTTCTGTTTACTTCTTCTGTGTACCGTTTTATTTCCATTAGATTCCATTTTATGCCTGTTTCACTGTTCATTTGAGAAACTTTGATAAATTCTCATTTAGCGTTTAGTGAAAGTCGTAGCCTGGCTCTTCCGTTTCATGCATGTTGCCGCAGTTCGTGTGCTCTAGATAGCAGTCTGTCAGTACAAACACAGGGAGTTAAATTAAACATGGGTCACATCTAAAGTTTCATTGCATTTCGCTTACGTCTGACAAACAAGACGATGAGGCCTTAATATTGCACAAGAAAAGCCTCATGTGTGAATTTTTCATAATGTGTGATGGACGTAACTTTTACCTAAACTTTAAGTTCAAGTTCTACTACTGCAATAAAAGTTATAATCAACTTAATCGTCAATTGTCAACTTGAAAGCAGTCGTACGTAGGAAGCAGTCTAGATCGTTGCTTTTGTATCGTACTACGTCTGCGATATGAGCATTAAAATACGGTACTTGATAACTTATCCGTTTGATATCAGCGGTACGTTGTTGACAATCGTGGTACGTGGCTGTTACCCATGAAGTTTCTGCTAACTATTTCCTTAAAACTCTACATTTATTTGCAAAACCATCTCTTAGTAGAGCCTGGGTCAACGCAGTGTCTTCCTCTAGGTACCCGGGAAAGAATTCATCGGTCCTGTACCTCAGTTCGGCCGAGCTCCTCGCTACCGGGACAATGGCTACAAGTTTTACTGGTACTCTGTGATTCTGTGCTTTCTCATCCTCATGTTCAGACCTGGTTTGGCTTCGAGGATCTACTACATATTTCCTGAGGTGAGCCTATGGTATTTTACAAATTGAAGTTAATTCCTTAAATTACTGAGATATTCATAGTATATTATTGTTCAACCTTCATTAACGGGTACGATAGTTCGTGTATTTTGTGGGGGCTTACTTACACGCATGTTCACTGGTCTAAATATAAATTAATTAACGAGATCTTGGCTTCCATATGCTACTTTCCTTTGCAACGCACGCATAGCTCTCCTCAGAAAGTTTAGAATATTCCTAAAAAACTTTATTACGATTTATTATTACTATTGATTATCATTGATTTCAGTACTATTGATTTTAACGATACACTAAAGTACATAATATCATTAAAATTATTACATTTAACCAGTTTACTTGTAAGGCGGGTATGGGGCTCCTGCAATTTTACAAATTTTTAGAGTTAAAAAGTCTGCTACTTACAGAAATTTTTTATATCCTGTCATGTGTTAGATTTTGAATTTAAAATGCGAAAATCTACTACTGTTTCCTCGCCTCAAAATTCTGAGACAATGAGTGTCATTGTTTTCGCTCACCTTGCCTAGAAATGAATTAGTTAGGCAGAGTGCGGCAACATAGCCTCTTAATTTCAATGACTCTGCCCAATTTTGCACCACCTACTGAACTGTAAAGAAGCGGAAAGCAAAAGCTGAATGATACACTGCAAGTGTTTCATATTTAATCAATTCATATGTATCAAAATGATAAACGTCTACACTTTTATGGCAGGAAAGGTACGTGGAATATTACAGTGGTTACAATATCAGTTTGTATGATAACAATACCTTCTCTCTGCTACCTGTAACAGATAATAGGAAGGAAGTTACAATTCATTTGCTGGTACTTCCACGAGCTGAAGTCCCTCGATGGGCTATGAGTTCAGTGTGAATAGATATCTACTCTACAGGGTGTACTCTCAGCTGTGTGCTGAACGCTTAGGTATAAGCTTAGTTGACCATCAGTTTCTTGCTTTTTGAATAGATGTCTTCACTTGAGAGGCTGTCGTTCGTAAACCATGCAACAAGCTTCTATTCTGTCCTAGTGAAACTAGCTAAAGCCTTTCAGAAACTAACCGATGATGTATGCACTGGAATATATTAGGCAGCCTCAGCAAGACCCAAGCTGTGATGGAAACAGTATATTGGGCAATCTCTTACGCATTCTATATCGAACCTTAAAAATGAGATAGTTTTAAGTGCGTTGGTAACTTCCATATTAATTGTTACATATAGTGAATTAATCTTTTTCATTTTCTTGCACATACTCCCATCTGCAGTTTCCCTTTCGTATCATCAAAGTTCACGCTTATTTTGTATTATTTTGTTCCTGAAACTGGAGTTTGTCAGGTTATTGAGGAACTCCTTTTTCAGCTGTCATGGGAGCAAGCTGACGAATCATTAGTCTTTAGCGTTATTTTGCGTGTTTTTTAAATAAAAATTCCTGAACTCGTAAAAGCATGGCAGGCTGAGTCCTCGCTTCCATACCTAGAGGAGGGATATCCTCAAGTTACCACTCTCAGAATCATCGACGTTTGTTGTAGCTGGCTGTTGAGTTGTTTTGCAGGTTGTTACACCGTATGTTTCATTTCCTTCCTTCTCTTTTTCCGTCGTCAGTATTGTCTTGTAGGTTTCGCATAAGCTTAGTAATTGATATAGCGGCTAAAAAGGTACTGATAATGTATATTATTTCATACCAGGATTATATTGTGCATTGTACTAGTAAAAAGTTTCTGCACCTGACAACGTGTGCACGAATGTTGTCACTAGAAAACCCACGTGTTTACCGTTTGTTTCATTGGTAATTTTTTTCGAATCCCGATGAAGGATTCACTTCCAGATTTGAATATTTTTGTGCCCTTTGTAGTATCATTTTAATTAGACAATAATATATCCCTACCCAGTAAATTAACATTATTTAGTTTATTAATTGCTCCAATTAACAATAAGTTGTATGTAGAAGCCTTTACATTCAACATAACACCCTACGTACGACGATAAGTTAATTAATGATAATTCTTGTTGTACCTCTAATTTAGTGCTCCATATGTTACTAACTACATGTATCTTATGAGCAAAGCCTCCTTATCCTCCTTCAGATCCTGGCAGCGTGCAACATAACAGCGCTAGTGTTCTGCGTCTACCTGCTGATACGCGGTAAAGTTTCTCCTCAAACTGCTGAGAAGCTTCCACCTCGACCTTTGGTGTACGAGTTCTACAGAGGCATGGAAATGCATCCCCGATGGCTGGGTGTCGATGTGAAACAACTCACAGTCTGCAGATTTGGAATGATGGCGTGGCAGCTGCTGGTCATCATATTCTTGGTAGCAGGCAGTTCGAAAAATGGTTTAACCTTCGGTAAATTAGTTTGCGCTTTTCTCCAATCTGTATACATAGGTAAATTCTTCTGGTGGGAAACTGGTTATTTTGACACGATTGACATTAGATACGACAGAGCGGGTTATTACATCTGCTGGGGATGCATTGTTTTTGTTCCTGGGTTGTATACTTTCACTTCATACTTCCTCGTGGCAAGACCTCCTGTCATTTCTGGTTCAGGAGCGTTCTTGTGTCTGATACTAGGCCTGATCTCCATAGCTTTGAACTATCGAGTGGACTGGGAGAAGCAGTATTTCAGGCAGAACAAAGGCAAGTGCTTCCTGTGGGGCCGCCAAGCGAAGTTCATCAAAGCGACGTACGTGACCCCCAACCAAGAAAAGAGGACATCCCTTCTGCTCACGTCAGGATGTTGGGGTATGTGCAGACACTTGAACTACGTGTTCGAGTTGTTACTCGCTTTGAGCTGGAGCCTCATCGGTGTTGGCAGAGGTCTAGGTCCCTTCCTCTACTTTTTCTTCCTAACTATCCTCCTGGTGCACCGAGTCTTCAGGGACGAAGAAAAGTGCAAAGCGAAGTATGGCCAATACTGGGACGAATATTGCAAAGTTGTGCCGTACCGGCTTATACCAGGGGTATTTTGATAATGTACAGTTTCACACAAGCTTTTGTCAAAAGAGTGATGGTTGAATAAGTCTTTATTTATCCTTCTATGAAATTTATTAGAACATATTTTTGCGCACTCAGTGTGTATGAACAAACAGCCACTAATTAAGTTTTGTTACTTCTAAAATACATGGCATCTGTATCAACAAATCGGGTCGTGAAATTGAAATGGAGGTGCACTGTTTACCTCAGTAAGCCCAGATGGCAGCTGGTATTATTCAATCTCTACCCTAATAATGTTTAAACAATTAAATGCTGTCATAGCTGGAGCTTCATTTGTAAATGAAGAGCTTTTAGCTGGTAGCGATCTTGTGACAATATCTGACTACAATTATTTCCATCAAACTTTTGAAAATAAAGTTAGGATCAATATAATAGCTATATGTCAGATATGTGGCGATACGTGTTTATTGTTATATTGTCTATTTGTTATTAAATGATCAATTAATGTATAGAAAAACGGAAAAGTTTTTTTGCCTACTTATAATTGCGCAATGATTGATTGTTCTTTTCTCTCTCATAATTTACGTAATCTTGATTTCAATGCATGGTTTTTCTGCATACTATCCTTCCGTTAAATTTCAATTAATACTTGTAAATATCACAATAAAATGCAAGAAACATACGTAATCGCATTAGAAGGACTCTAATTCTCTGAATGCATGAAATGGTGAAAGGTTCCCGATACTTCTTTTCAATGGCAAAATGAGGAGATAATGATACACACATAAATTTATTACATGTTATGCGAAATATCACGCGATAGGAAATGCGAGCCATTTACCACATATTAGCCGATGAACCACAACATGATGTTCTATTAAACAGCGCACTATTAATGGATCAATTACTTACTTTATAATTGAATAATTAAGTGTGCACACGGAACAATTTAGTTAAATCAATGGATATTCACGACAACTTACGAAATGTACCGTCACCAACCTCGACTCCATTGACAACATTAATATTATAACTTGCTCTTACACTGGAGATTCGTAGCTGATGATGGGTTTCGAAGTTTAACACTCACGATTACAACACCTTAGCAATAACGTTAAATTTTTACCCTTACATTCCTTGCTGTTGCACAATTAAGTCTTCCCTTTTATACACGGGTAGGTGCACGTGTTAAATCTACTGTCATTCTTCGGTGTGATGATTAATTTAATTCCCCTTTAATCACTTCTACACCTACTCCACCCATACCCCTAACCCCATACCTATGCCCTAGGCCTTGGATGTCACTCTAGCTGCAATAGCTTACATTGCTGTCGAGGTCTAGTTCCCAATTTCCCCGCATCTATCCTTCCTACCGTTTTCATATGAGCTTTGCTCCCTCCACGTATCTTTTCCATTTTCCTAGCGTCCTATTTGTCCAATGGGGTAAAATAGGTTTCTAAATGTCTGTGGTATATCCCGCCCACTCTTCAACCAACTTGAGAGTTACACGACTACGCAATTTGCAAGTGTTTTGACACTTTCTTTAGCCACGAAACCATACACTGCGTATCAAAAATGACCAGTGGGGAGAGAAAATCCAGTTCAGTCTCACGTATAGAAACAAGAATTTATTATTATAAGCGAAACGTAGAATCTAGACTTCAAGTGACCTGGAGTATTCGACGCGAAACTACGTCGGTAGCGCTACGTCAGGTCGAGCCCACCGTCATCCCCGGAGAAGAAGTTTGCGGGCTGTAAGCATACCAATAGTTAGGTTGCTTCTATTTGCAAAGAAAGACGAATCTTTCTCCGACGGGTCTTAATCATACATCTAGCAATTCGCAAAGGGGAAGAAAATTATCACGAAATAAAGTTTCCTCACTAGGAAGGTAATGAAATCAGTAGCAATTTTTAGGTTAACAATTTTTAAATTAGCGGCTGCTGCGCAAATCCTACACTTCGTTTTTGGTATATTCATCCGCTGAGTAAACACATTATTTACTGTAAATCGTATTTTTTTATGATTTACATTATTCTTTAAACAAACAAACAAACAACTTTATTTCCAATCAAGTACACAGTACATAAACATTAGTACATTGGTTTTTCAAATTCTTAAGGTTAACATTCTAAGAGTAAGGGTGATGGTGAGCTCCATGCGACGATCCCGGAACGTTTGATAGGCGTGTCCATGGGCGTGTTGACTGCTTACCCAGTAAGCCTTACCGATATGTGCGAGCTCACGGCGCGAAGAAACAACGAGAAATAACTCATGTTCACGGCCGGGTTTCGAACCTGCAGTCTTTCTGCACGAGGCAGAGACCTGATACATGAGACAGGCCGTAGACCACTCGACCACGGTGGCTACTTTAAGTGTTAGGATTAATATTTTTAATTCATTTTTTACCCATTCTGTGATTTTTAATGCAAAATTCATCAAAGGCTTACATTACTGTACAACACGTACTACGTATGGGCCTAACGATTACCGCAAAAACCTGCAAAACAACGAAAATAACGCGATTAATATTTTACATTAATATTTTTTTAAAACCCATGAAATAGCGAGTCTGCACTAAACGAAACGTTGGGTAGCGAGGGAACACTATATGGAAAAAGGTATGCTTTTAAACACAGCATTCATTTCAAATCTTTCATAAGCCAGATCTGTGTTTGGTTCCCCCTGGGACGGCATTTAGTACCCCCAACAGGTACCAGGACCCAAGGTTAAGAATCAATGAGTTAGAGGAAAGACTAACTGATATGGTTCACGATCACTAAACATAATGAAAGCTTCCTTTATGAAACTAATAAAAAAATGTTACTGAGATGAAAAAGTTAAAATATTTTTAAGCCTCAGCAGGAATAAATTGTTTCAGATTTTTTTCTTGTGGCTTTTTCTCATTGTGTGGTGTGCAAATTACTTAAGACACTGTTTCTTTAAATGTTTTTAGTTTTACATGTGGTTTGCTTTATTATTTTAAAGAAAAAAGAATTAATTTTCTGTACATCATAGATTGAGTTGGTTCAGGTGATGTATTTTTAACTAAAATGAGAGTCCCAATGGGTTTATAAAGCATGATGTTTGCTCTTCGAATATCAGATTTCTAACGATCATTAGTATACACATTAATTAGGCTGAATTATCTTCTTTAATGTAGTAGTCATTGATTGCAGTTCACGAAAGCAATGGGTTCAGCTTTTGGAATAATTGTGTACATTTTGTTTCATAGGCAATTATACATAATTTGCTCTGAACCACATTGCATATTTATGTACGGAGGACGTCAGCTATCCTATTTACAGCTACATTATCTTTTCTTCTAAAAAACTACAAGAAAAAACATCCTCATGAACGAAGAGTATCCCTAATGTGAATTAACAGCTTTAACATTATCAATCTTGAATAATGACAGAAAATTGTACGTACATGACCGTAAAATAGACGTCAGTACTGTAGAATGGGAATCATAACGCTGTATAAATTAAACGAATTAATAAATCTGTGAAATATGGCTTCAAGACTCGGGATTTTTTTTCGTTATTTTGTAAAGTATATAAATTTCCAGCTCTGAACTAAAATATGGTCTTACCTTCCACACTGAACTTATGTGTCTAAAAAATATATACATATCTATAAAAACGAGTTTTTTCGAAATGAATCATAATGAGTACAAAGAATTCCGGAAGCAATTTTTTACTTCATAATGTGTAATATGAAAATCATTACAAAATCACTTCCAAGTATTTCTAATCAACAAAGCTTGGTAAATAAAAACATTTTTGGTCAGTTTGGTGCATCAGGGGATATCAAAAGTGTTTTGTAGAAGAGACATCACACAAAGCAAATTTAGGAACACTTTCTTCGTCGTTCTTCTTCGTCGGCGAGAAGAAGAAATTTCATCGCCGTCCCTTGCTGAGCTGCAGAGAGTGAAGAGCTAAAGCGACTGCGGAAGTGAAGATAGTTGTGGCCACGCATAAGCTGGAAGAAAGCGAAGATGAAACCCGCTTTGTGACCCGGTTCCTGATACGGATGCTCTAGCTATAGAGGGAGACTTCCCTTGAAAAAAAGAAACCGACCTCTTATTGCTAGACCTCCTAAAAACTAGATTTAGGCTTGAAAGAAACTTGAAACTGCGGCTTCGTAACGCTTTCTGGGAGAGCTGCACATAGACACCACTATTGTGCTCTGGTCTTGAGAAGGAGGTGTTGTGAGGGACTTGCTTCTCTTAAGAAAGACAACGTGTCGTATCGTTGGTGCTTACCAGACTTCCCTTGGTGCGTACGTGAAATAAGTCAACTTGAAAGAAATTTTCCTTTTTAATGTGAGTAATTATAAACATCACATATGTGCAATAAGTTCAAGTTATCGGTTTACCGAGTAGATAAAATTTACGATTGGGATGTTTTCTTGCGACAGATTGTGAAGAGCCAAAGAAAAACATGATAATATAATATCATGTCCTAAACCCCGTTTAATTTAAGATATGATAAAGACAGAAGTGCGAAAAAGTTAGTTCCCTTGTCCGAAAGATAAAAGACCCCAGTTATCTAGTTTCATGCTATTATCTCCATGAACCCAATATTAAACCCAAAGTCAATCAAAGGATGAGTTTTAATTCAAAATCTTTTTGTTGAAGTCTTAAATAAACCTATTACGTGTCCAGTGACTACAATTTTCAATGTATGCATATAACTACACCATTTTAACTTCAGGGTAAAATAAGTCAATTTTAATTCAAAATAAGTCAAGTTCAATTTCAAATGACTCATATTTTATCTTAAATAAGACAACTTCTATTTCAAATGAGACAACTTCAATTCAGAGTAAGTCAAATTTAATTCAAAATAAACCATGTTTAATTGCAAATATATTAGCCTCAATTTCAAATAAGAAAATTAGATTGAAGTACGTTCAATTTGGAATAATATTGCAGTCATTCACGTACATATGATCCATAAAGTTAACCGGATCTGACAGCTTTATTCCCCGAATACTCAAAAAAACAGCCGAAGTAATTAGCGATCCCTTAGCAAACATCTTCAATCGTTCGCTTGAAACTGGGATTGTTCCGGAGGATTGGAAGCAGGCAAATGTCACTCTCATTTTCAAAAAGAGGAACCTTTGGTTTTTTTTAAGCTTCTGTATTTATCCACGGTATCAATTGACATCAGCACACACGTGATCTTCAGATAGTACAGCCAGAATCCTAAGGAGAGATTGTTTCATGCTGCAACTGAGAAGTGAAAAGAAGTTCAAGCTCCGTTTTCAAATCGTGAACAAGTACTGCAGTCTATCAGCTTAGAGGTAGGACATGAAATTAACCATATATGCTTAGTCCAAAGCTTCATAACACATATATCAATCGACTTCTTTTCGATAGTTTGAACGAAAGGGTCCTCAGTGAATGCGCAAATGATACCGCTAGTATGTATCATACATGTGGAGTATGTTTAGACTCGAGTTAGTTTGCAAGTTCCATTACGCATCTTCATTATTTTTCACGCCGTCTTGATTTTTGAAAATCTGTTAATAATTATTACACTAACATTTTTCTATTTGATAAATGCCTTAGATTATGCGAAACTTTTTTCGTCCTTGAATTCAGTAAGATCCCAAAACAATCATTTTGAATACGTTAAACTTGAAATCCTCGAGTCCGAAGCTCGGCATTGTCTTTCCACACTTATTCACACATACCAGCTCTTTAACCATTTTTATCGTGGACAGTTTTAGACTTTATCTCACAGAAGATGGTTGGAGTTCCTCAGCCTTGATGGTTTCCGTGTTACAGAACGATGCGATAGAGGAAAAGAACTCTGAAAAATATCTTCAGCAGTTCCGAGCTTTTGAGTTACATGATACGATTGTGCCACATATGAATGCAAAGCGGTTCATAGTTCAATAAAATTCATCTTCTTTTGGCAATTTGATAATTCTTTGACAGCGTCGCGTGTAGCACCTATTATAAAAATTGGCGTCTATTAAAATTTAAAATGCTGTGTAAAAACAAGATGAGCAAAATCGATACAGTTTGTGCTTTAAGTTTGCATAATCGTAAGAAATTTAACTTCCGAAGATACAACGAATTCGAAAATAATTCCCAAAGATATTTTGCAATCTACGAGTATAAACGCCAAGTCTTCCTCAAAGTAAATTCAATAAGACGTTGTGTAAGCATATCCTCTATATTAACTAAGCTAAAAATGGTATACTGACATACATCAGCGCTTTTTTGGAACCACTGGCTCTAATCCAGAGCTTAAACGTCCTTTCTGTGCAGATGAAGATTATGTCGCAAGACCTCGGTGCCGCCGTGGGGCGCTCGCTGGTTGTGTGGTGCGTCATAGCGTCGGCAGCTGCAGCTGAGGGTGAGCAACAAAACCTCTTAAAAAAGTATATTTTGTGATGTGCAACATACATTATGAACAAATTCGAAGACGTGAATGTGGATATTAAGTTGAAAAAATTAATTCCTGAATTATATTAGGGATTGTTACGTAATAACAATATTGTCGAGCAAAATCTGTTCAGAAAAGAACTCCTTGAGTGTATCAAGCTATCCACTGATTTGCACGTTAATTTTATAAAAGGTAACAAGAAAGGTATTAAAAAATAACTTGCATAGTATTATGTTAACTAGATTACTCTTGAAATTAACTGTTATCGAACTTGGTTCATGAAACAAAGCATCAAGCATTTGAGGCGTTCGATGGCCTCACCGAAGAGGAGGGGGGAAAGCACAGATCCCCCTATGACTTCTCTTTCATGGAACAAAATATAATTTATTCTAACATTTAATGGTAAGACCTATCTTTTGCATAGGTTAATAACACTGATGAGCTTACAAACATTTTGTGGTTGACGTGACCTAGGTGTGCTAATGCAAGTCTATGGAAAAGTCCATTAATTACGCCCATATTCTGTTGTCATTTATTCATTGGGCAGAAATACGTTGCCCAAACATGTCACTCCCTAATTTGGTTGCACTAAACATAAGAACAAAATAGGCACACGAAAAAACCTTACTATCCACAGCACAGTTCGCTCTGAAAACCCAACGTAGACTCCTGTAATGTTTGCTTCCTTTGGTACTGTGCTGTAATGAAGCCTAAGGAAGGTATAGTCCTTTCTGAGCTTTGATGTGTTTGCTCGGCTGCTGTCCCAGATAAAATGGAACTGCATGAGGACTGCGTGTCCTGTGGGACGGTTGGGATGTGCGTGCCGCTGTCGTCCCTGTGTGACGGCTCTTGGGACTGCCCCACAGGAGAAGACGAGGACAGACAATTTTGTGACGTGAGCATCAAAACTTCCAAACTTTTTTAAAAGTATTTCAATTATAAATTCCTTTGTATGCTTTTCACACCATTATAAGCGTATTAGCAGTGCGTAAAAGCAGATATTAAGGGGAGAAAGATTTCAAATGATTTTGTTTCGAATTATGAAGAATCGTTTTAAAAAGGATTTTCCTCCTCTTTCACCGGAGTAGCCCATTGTTTGAGAAGAGTATCTAAATAAATCTCGCTAATACATGAATGAACTCATCAGTTTTCTTGCTTTCGAGGTGTAGCTAATAATTATATACAGTAAACCTGAACACGTACAAGATCTGGTGACTACTTTGAGGAAATTATTTTGTGCAATTTCAAGGAGCCTCGGACCCGAGTACGAGTCTTGCCACTGCCAACATACATCTGTCAACATGTAGGCTGTCAACATGCAGGCTGTCAACATAGAAGCTGTCACTGCGTAGATAATGGCCACTCATACTCGTACTCTCACCACATGGGCTGTCGCTGTGTAGCCTGACACCAGGTAGGCTGATACCATGCAGGCTGACACCAGGTAGGCTGATACCATGCAGGCTGACACCAGGTAGGCTGATACCATGCAGGCTGACACCAGGTAGGCTGATACCATGCAGGCTGACACCAGGTAGGTTGACACCATGCAGGCTGACACCAAGTAGGTTGACACCATGCAGGCTGACTCCGTGCAGACTGACACCATGCAGGCTGACACCATGCAGGCTGACACCATACAATTTAACGTCATGCAGGCTACGAATTACGACATTGAACCTCTTTGGCAACCCTCTAACGCCCCGGTGCCTGCACATTATTACACACCACAGCAATTGTCGGCTCACTGAGGTGCTGAAATGCCACCTCGCTTGCGTTGTGTCGTGCTAGCTCTCACTGATGATGACCGGCACATCAGCGTAAAGCTCATCTTTATTGACGGGAAAATTTTGGGGAAACGATAAAAAATGCGACTTTAAAAGCATAGAAATGACAAATTACACTTGCCGCTAAGTATACTTGTCCCTGACTCAAAGTTTGCTGACTCAAAGAAATGATATTGATTGAATGAAATGAGGACTGAAGTGTATCTCAACACTGGATGAACTGGACCATCTCTAGTGGACTGAACTTTTACTGTAGGATCAGACTCTGAGTGACGTCTACACGGAAATAGTCTTAAACTTCGTTTGTATTTACAGTCCAATGCACTTCAAGTTCTTGTTGTACACTTTTAAAAATTGCTGAAATTGTAATTTTACCTTTCAATATTGCCTGATATGTTTCACTATCGTACTTTATTTTAGATTTACTATACGATTTATGCTCTTAGTATTTACACAGTATTTTGCATAGACTGAAAAAGTTGGATTTCAGTTCTGATTCAAATATTACACCAGAATTTATTAATTTATCTCTACTTCTATTATTTTCAATACTGATCCCAACGAACAAACTTTTCACTAAATCATAGGTTCATCTACTTCGAAGAAAGAGTCGCATCAATGATGTAGAAAAAAACAGCGCACGAATGAAGTCTCGGACACCCAGACCGCTAATAGATGACCAGCCGATCGATTTCCGGCCCCAAAGAACAATCCGTCAAATGGAAGACGCTTCCTCGGACTCTCGTTCGAACTCAACGGATACACCGAGGTCACCCATCATAGTCCGTACTGCGTCATCACTCAACTCCACGAACACGTCGTACCTCATCTTCATCCACCTGCCGGACAAAGAAGGCAATCACCCAACATTCCTGCCTTCCCTCACGCAAGATCCGTCCCTTGTCTCAAATGCTACTATTGTGAGCAGACTCAACGTGAACACTAGAAGCTCGAAACCTCCGTCAGAATATAAGCGATCCCATACTATTGAAGGTAAGTAATGATATCAGGGTCAGCTTGGAGTCCACTCATGTTTTTGGATGCTGACTCCATAATAAGCAAAAAGTTAGGCGTATGAAATTACTCTTTACGTCCGATCTAGGTGACAAACAGGAAATCTAGTAGACTAAAGAGTTTGGCAAGTAATATTCAGTTTTTTGTAGATGTTTGAATGTGAACGTTAAATTAAATTACACATCGCTACTCTCATTACACAAAATTGTAAATGTACTTTTTTATTGCTCATTAATCCATTTTCTTTGCTGATTCCAAAATTGCAATGATTTTTCTATATCATCGACTGCTAAAAAACGTCGTCTTTCAATGTTATTTTATATATTCGGTATTGTTATAATTTTCGGCTACTAAATGCATGTTAAATTATCTCTATTAGATTAATTGCTAAATTCTGCCACTCTCAGGATGGCTACTAGAGGATACATTATAAAACTCTCCAAACACATTTTGCTATGTGTGTGGTGATTATACTGAAAAAAACAGGTATTACGTAAGACCGAAAGAGGTACCAAATTATAGATAGCGTACAGACTCTATTACGGAATGCCCATGAGTGACCAGGTCAAACCATTGAAGATGCAATGGATATTTGATCTGAAAAGTCAGCAATTAGCAGCAGCCAAGAAATGCCGGAAGCTTTCGTACCAAGAACGGCTTCGGAGCCTCACTTTCCAAATTAGAGTGAGCTAGATAATTAAATCAGAAATTTGGGTCTTACTAAGTCAAGAGCTGAACTTCTTTCATCATAGCTGAAGGAATGGAATCTACTAGAGGAAGACTGCAAGGCATCGGTGTACCAGAAACGCCATGAAAATCTAGAAATTTTTAATGAAAATATTAAGGGTTCGTAATTCGTTTGTTTATGGTGATTAGACTCAAGGATGATCCTGCAGAATAGCAACTGTTCATAAATAGCTCAACACGTAGTCAGAGACGATCATGAGGAGAGATTTCATCAAGATATTTCAACAATAGGAAGAATATTTTAAGGACAATGAGATACAGCAATGATGGGAGATTATATATGATCTCTAGTTAGAAGATATGAAGGTGGATACACGAGCAAATCTCGATTGTCAAAGCACTTCTAATGTAAAGAAAAGAGTTATCAAGACATTTACAGTACAGAGTTTTATCGGTTCTTTTTGTTCTAATTAATATTATGCTTCCTAAATAGCTTTCAATTCGGGAAAAAGTACTAAATGTAGTGTACTTTTCCCGAATAATTATTCGTACAATACTAGAATAGATTGAACCAACAAAATGTTGTAGAGAAAAGTTAAAAATACAGCGAGAAAATGAGAAACTAAGAATNAACTCCACGAACACGTCGTACCTCATCTTCATCCACCTGCCCGACAAAGAAGGCAATCACCCAACATTCCTGTCTTCCCTCACGCAAGATCCGTCCCTTGTCTCAAATGCTACTATTGTGAGCAGACTCAACGTGAACACTAGAAGCTCGAAACCTCCGTCAGAATATAAGCGATCCCATACTATTGAAGGTAAGTAATGATATCAGGATCAGCTTGGAGTCCACTCATGTTTTTGGATGCTGACTCCATAATAAGCAAAAAGTTAGGCGTATGAAATTACTCTTTACGTCCGATCTAGGTGACAAACAGAAAATCTACTAGACTAAAGAGTTTGGCAAGTAATATTGAGTTTTTTGTAGATGTTTGAATGTGAACGTTAAATTAAATTACACATTGCTACTCTCATTACACAAAATTGTAAATGTACTTTTTAATTGCTCATTAATCCGTTTTATTTGCTCATTAATCCATTTTATTTGCTGATTCCAAAATTGCAATGATTTTTCTATATCATCGACTGCTAAAAAACGTCGTCTTTCAATGTTATTTTATATATTCGGTATTGTTATAATTTTCCGCTACTAAATGCATGTTAAATTATCTCTATTAGATTAATTGCTAAATTCTGCCACTCTCAGGATGGCTCCTAGAGGATACATTATAAAACTCTCCAAACACATTTTGCTATGTGTGTGGTGATTATACTGAAAAAAACAGGTATTACGTAAGACCGTAAGAGGTACCAAATTATAGATAGCGTACAGACTCTATTACGGAATGCCCATGAGTGACCAGGTCAAACCATTGAAGATGCAATGGATATTTGATCTGAAAAGTCAGCAATTAGCAGCAGCCAAGAAATGCCGGAAGCTTTCGTACCAAGATCGGCTTCGGAGCCTCACTTTCCAAATTAGAGTGAGCTAGATAATTAAATCAGAAATTTGTGTCTTACTAAGTCAAGAGCTAAACTTCTTTCATCAAAGCTGAAGGAATGGAATCTACTAGAGGAAGACTGCAAGGCATCGGTGTACCAGAAACGCCTTGAAAATCTAGAAATTTTTAATGAAAATATTAAGGGTTCGTAATTCGTTTGTTTATGGTGATTAGACTCAAGGATGATCCTGCAGAATAGCAACTGTTCATAAATAGCTCAACACGTAGTCAGTGACGATCATGAGTAGAGATTTCATCAAGATATCTCAACAATAGGATGAATATTTTAAGGACAATGAGATACAGCAATGATGGGAGATTATATATGATCTCTAGTTAGAAGATATGAAGGTGGACACACAAGCAAATCTCGATTGTCAAAGCACTTCTAATGTAAAGAAAAGAGTTATCAAGACATTTACAGTACAGAGTTTTATCGTTTTTTTTTTGTTCTAATTAATATTATGCTTCCTAAATAGCTTTCAATTTGGGAAAAAGTACTAAATGTAGTGTACTTTTCCCAAATAATTGTTCGTACAATACTAGAATAGATTGAACCAACAAAATGTTGTAGAGAAAAGTTAAAAATACAGCGAGAAAATGAGAAACTAAGAATAATTTAAAAACTATCCATGTTGCGTCAAAACGAATGAGATTTTAGAATTTAGTACCAAAAAATGCATGCATGAAGATTAAAAAAATCAAAAAAACATCTGTTACACTGTTTTAAGTGACCTGAAATGATATCAGAATTATTTGAATTTGAGATGAAAAACCCCCCTAAGAATGTGATCAACTTTCCATGGCCATAGAAATTATTCATGATTTTGCTTAGAAACTTTCTCGACTTCATTCTATTCTAATTCCAGTTGATGATATGGTTGACTTTTTAACAAGTTGCCAGAAACATTCTTTGGGCGCGTGAATCCTAGACAATAATATGAACGGAACTTAGAAAATAACGTGAACGCAACTTAAATAATAACTTGATCGAAACTTAGACAATACCGGGAGTGGAACTTTAACTATAACATGAGAAAATAACACAGAGTGCTGCGGCCATTGCGTGCGGTGCGCAAGCTCGAACACCTGTGTCGCTCATACGCAGCTCTGTGACGGTCAGGCCGACTGTCTGCAGATGGAGGACGAGGCACCAGCTTTCTGCCACGTGAGTTACATTCCTACAGAACAAGGATCACCTCTGGAATGAAAAATAAGAAACTGTAATATTTACACAAGAATAAGGTAGTCAACAACGTTATGAATATTTCATTTTCAGTTTTGAACAAGCAATTCCCATGAATATGCGTATGTCTGAAGACTACAAACACTCCCGCGCTCAGTAATTTGGCCCATTGTAGAGCTTAAAAGGCCTCAGAACGTGCACAGTTTATAATCATCCTACGCAGCAACCCAGCGGGAAATTTAAAACATTCTTCCAGTTAGTATTCATTTTGTTATGTTCATGTTGAAAATGGAATGGGCTCGAAACGCGTAACTGAAATGCATTTTAAATTTCTTTGTTTCACTCTTTTTTTGTTATTATGCATGACTATGCATTATAATTTTCAACTTCATTTGGTACAATTCCTGAATAAAAAGCTCAATGTTCACTTCATTATATCAATGTTACGATCATTCTAAAAAAAATCCCCTAATTTTCATCTAATTTTATGGGAAATGTGTTGCAAATATACGGCCGACAGTGAAGTAAAGACTATCAGTTTTCATATACTTCTGAAGATGATCCTGTCTAGAAGATAACAATCCCATACTGGTACAAGGTGGAGCAATTTTCATCACCGTGTCAAGAAACCTTTTGATAAAAGAATAAACCAGGCATAGTTGAGACTACTGGCAGGGAAGCAGTGTAGGACAGCAGGGTGAGAGCTAACATCAGACCGAGAACGCGTTCTGTATTAGAGCATAGCAGTGCCTCCTTTTTGTTTTAATTTGTTTTTAAGTATCGTCGCGTTTCGACTCAGCTTCATCATTCTGTTGTTATCGAAACATCATACGCTTGTAGGTTCGGCAGAAAAATTTTAGGCTTATGACTAATGTAACATTGGTTACAGGTGTTCCTGCAGGGGCGCTGTCCTTCGGGCCTCGCCCCTTGTAATGGCCTCTGCGTGCCTTGGGCCCTCGCCTGTGCCGAACACTGTGAGGAGAGGCCCCACTTCGAGGCCTGTTTTGTGAGTTATTCCCTAGACGCCAAGGTCCATGACGGTGATTGTTGCATTGTGATCTAGTCTTGGTAACTCAGAAAGGAAACTAATGTTTTCACAATATATGTCGCTAAAAATAACAAATAAATACATTGCTAACTATCTTCTTTAAGTAATGGTTCGAATGTTTTCAAGGTTGCAATGTAGTTGTATATTTTTTTGGCGGGTATCTGCATTGATATTCTGTAGCGCTTATTTTTATGTTTTGAATGAACTTCAACGAGTATGACCATCGTTTTTGAGAGGAATCGGATAACAATTAGGAAATGTGTATAAATTTCAAAAAAGAGTGTAATGTATAGAAAAGTAGATTCAAATGTTTCCAAATAAGCAATTATGATCCAGGACAAAATAGCAATAAATAAAGTTTCGCAAACTGTACCACAAGAATTGAGTACACAATTACTCTTATTGAAGAGAAGTGATGTCTTCAAGATAATCCCAGGTCAAAGTATAACTCAACAGCAGTGGCAAGATATGAAACAAAAGTGTAATATACTTGGAACAGAATACGTAGGAATTAGATAGGGGAAGGATGGTAGTCCTCGCTCTACATTTACAGGGTGCAACAACATAACTTGATTTTCTCAAATAAAGTTCCATTCAAAAAATGAAAGTTATGTTGTCGACCGCTATAGATCAGCATTTTAGGTTCGCCAATGAACATAGACGTTGACCCCTAGTTTGAAAACAATAGGCTCAATTATTCAAGGTGAATCATTCGAGAATCTAGACATATCAAGTGCGTAAAATTTACTAAAATTAAATGTTCAAAATATGTTTTGAATAAGGTGGGATATTGATTTCGGCACAGATTTGACGAACATAGCACGTGCATAAAAATTTGATTGACTGGGAATGAGAAAAATTTGTAAACTTCGAATTATCTTTCGTGCCATAAAAGATTGAACAGTAAAAGACTTTGATGATAAAAATTAATTTATTCGAAAACTGTTTTCTAACTAAGAGCGACCAACCTATGTATCTCACCTTCATTATATTCCCTGATGAATTTTATTCAGTGCACTGATGAGTGTAGCTAACTTGTACGGATATAGTTTTAATTTTACCAG
>VCRD01001841.1:4518-35258 GCA_006783055.1 Trinorchestia longiramus
GAGAGAGAGAGAAAAGAGAGAGAGATGGATATACATTATCTATTATATGTGTGGATAATACAGTTTGTTGCTTGCTTGCTTGGTCCGTCTTTCTATCGCTCTTTCAAGGATTTAGATAGGAAAAAATTCGATGGGGTATACATGTATTGTAAGCATTGTATTGTGGATACCAAAGGTACATCCTTCAATGTGGAAACTTCTTCGCAAAGCCCGCGTCCACTGGCAAATCAAATGAAAAAATTCCGTAAAAAACACGTGAAACTTTTCACGTGTGGGTCTACTAGTATACAAAGAAATTCGAGATCCACAACCTGAGACTGAACCAAACGAAAGCAAGGAGGAAACGCGACGGAAAACCTTCTGATGTTAGCACTGAATTCTAACTCTGGATCTCCTCACTGCTTCAGCGCCAGTTTCATCAGAGAACTGCTTTGTAAATGAACAGAGCTCAGGTCTCACATCAGTGACGGCAGGACTCGAAAATTTGTTTGCACAAAAACTTTTGAAGCCAAATATCCTTGAGGGTAAAAATCTTCAGCTGTTTTCTTTCCTAATTTGTTACCCTTACGAAAAGTATGTAATAATTTTATTATGGACCATGTCCATCAAAAAACAAGTTTTGTTTCGATGCACTCACCCGTGATGGTCATTAAATACATTAAATGTATTTAAATACTAAATACTAACGATATCGTTCAAATGTATTTAAATACTAAATACTAAATACATTTTTCAAATGTATTTAAATACTTTTGTAAATACTTCTCTCTTAAAACTAAATTACATATTGGAGAACCATAATACTCGCAAATTGAGTGTATTTAGTAATCGTTAAGCTATAATTCATTTAGAATTATAATCTTGGCGTCACTTTAAAGCGTACGTGCACTGTACTGTCGTACGAGAAAGTAGCTTCACTATAATTGAAACGCGACTAGAATTTCAAGCAGCAGGACTAACAATAATATTATTATTATTTAAATATTTGCCTCGACCCTTGCAGCTTATAAATCACATGGTAAAAGAGTGAAAAAACGGTAGAAAGTATTATTTTACTCTCAATTATTATTTTTTTATTCAAAATTAAAAACAAATACCATTGCAGTTTCGTAATATCCTGATTATACTGTCCTGCATTATTTTCATAAATAGCTAATTTATGACGATGTGCCGAAGAATTTTATCATATACAGTATATTTATGCAGACATAATTTAGGTACATTCCTTTGAGATGCATTCCATGAGAAGCCCCTGGGAGTACGATCAAGGGAATTATCGTTCACATATATTTCAGACTTAGCATTCTTCGGGGGTGATGGAGAGGATATCCGACCTACACATAAAAAGGCACGCTAATGCAATGTAATGAAGTACAGGATGAGGAATGGTAATGATAGTGAGTGCAGCATAATAATAAAAGCGTATTGTTACTCATAACGGCTTACTGATGACGGGTTAATATGGATGATAACGTTTTACTGGTTACAGGATAATATTATTGATAACGTCCTGAAGTTGTACGTTTGTAGCAGCTGTAGCACTGCTGAAGGACAACACTGTGTAGCAGCTGTAGCACTGCTGAAGCACAACACTGTGTAGTAGCTGTAACACTGCTGAAGGACAACACTGTGTAGCAGCTGTAACACTGCTGAAGGGCAACACTTCGTAGCAGCTGTAACATGGCTTTAGAATCCCGCTGCCGACATGGTTGACGCGGCTAGAAATACGGCATGGGACTTGGGTAAAACAACCGAATAATTATCGAAGTAATTATCCGACCCAAGAATGGGCCAGAAGGTTCGTTCCTATAGCCTCATTCTATTCTATTCTATTCTTATTTTTTCCATGTGTGAGAATGTCTTAAAAAATACTCTTCATGTTGTTGGTGTTATACCATGTTATTACTGTTACTTCATGTTATTACTGTTACTTCATGTTATTACTGTTACTTCATGTTATTACTGTTACTTCATGTCATTACTGTTACTTCATGCTATTACTGTTACTTCATGCTATTACTGTTACTTCATGCTATTACTGTTACTTCATGTTATTACTGTTACTTCATGTCATTACTGTTACTTCATGCTATTACTGTTACTTCATGTTATTACTGTTACTTCATCATCAGTTGGAGAGATATATTCAAAATCAACTGAACGATTAGCTGTGGTCTCATCAGTGGCATTTGAAAAATTAATAACTGCTGAGAAATTAACTTAATTCTCCTTGTTATTTTATATAATTTAAGGTCTTATAGTAAAATGTGTTTGTTATTTGATGCAATGTCTGATATTATAGCATAATGTGTTTGTTATATGATGTAATATCAAGTATTATAACATAATGTGCTTGTTAGTTGATGTAATGTCATGAATTATACACATAGTGTTTGTTATTTGATGTAATGTCAAGTATTATGACATAACTAGACAGTTTTCGAGGAAATTCCACGATTTCATTTGACTAATTTGAAATTATTATAAAAACAAATCAATCAAAGATTTACAACGAATTATTGTTTTAAATGAATGTTGGTTTATTAATTTAAATCAGAACTTCCTTTCTGCATCTTATCTACCGATAACATGGCCCAGATAGTACGCGTTAAAATTCCTTGGCATAAAAGTGTTAAAATTAGGGATGTATGAATTAACAGAAAAAAATTGAGTATTTGTTAGTGATCCGGCGCCTTTGGTATCCACAATACAATGTTTATAATACATGCATGCCCATTCTAATTTCAGTTCAATAATTTTTCTTCAGTAATAGATAGGAAGTAATGGGACGGATACACACAGGGAGACCGAGATGGAAATACACTACCTATTATATATTTTCCCAACAGTTCCCATGAAATCAAAACGGGTATGCACGTATTACAAGCATTGTATTGTGGCCGGATACCAAAGGCGCCGGATCACTATAAAATACTCCATTTTTTTCGTTCCTAGCTTTCTTCTCCGAAACGGCCGTGTTATCGGTAAATACGGTACAGAATGAAAGTTCTATATATACAAGGTTGCCCATAAGTAAAGTATAATACATTTTTAAAACTATTTTAGCTATAAAACTACAAATGGTAAAGAGATTTGTTTCATTCAGAATGAATGAGAAGATTTCAAAGTTTTCTACCAGCGTATCAAGTCTACCGACAATCACAACACATTTCCCAAAAAATTCATAAAATCCACCCCCCACGCAATGGAACGAGTAAAAATACTGGAACTTTACTTCTGATGTATTTGTTTGGTTACTGCAGTTCAGAGGAATCTAATACTAAGAATGACTGTCTTGTGTTTATATATTTTTTATTTATATGTTTCGTGTCACGCTCTTAAGAATAGACAGGAAAAAATTAGCACTGGCGGTCTTGGTTTCAGTTCACTGGTAAATTAATACACTCATTTTCGCTGTACAAGTGCACTATAATAAGTTACTTCAAAAAAATTAGAAAGATCCAGAGCCTTATACCGTATGTCCCACAAAAACCCGAACCGAGTATTTATTTCCTCGTATCAGTAATACTATCATTCGACTTATTGTATACTCTTTTCTATAGATTAAGTTGAGGGATAATTTTGGTAGAAATTAAATGTTTATGGTATTCTTATGAGGGTATTACTGATACAGGACATATGGGTTGGGACATACTGTATACTCGAGTCCGTATCGTGGATACCGAATTCGGCGGGGTATTGCATATTACAATATACATACACAAGCTCGCAGTTGCTTTCAGTAATGCTGAATTTCTGTATCTAGAATATGACACGAATGGTTATAACTACTTCTATTGCGGCTCAAAAATACTGTATTCTAAGTGTTTATTACTGTCGCGAGAAAAATAAGTTACCTTTGAAATAAGCTCAAGCATGGAAACTCCACTCGAACGAAAAAAAAGACTGATTCGAGAGCGAAAATGAATAGTGAGAGGAAGATTAACTCAAGAACAACAAGTTGTTGTAAGGCAACTGAGGCAGGACCAGTATGCTAAAGCAGGATGAACAGGAGGATGATGACCAGCGTTATGTTCGTAGAAGGAATCACAGATTGGCAGCGCAAAAAAAAGAATAGCTGCTGAAACTGAGGCAGAATCAAGTCAAAGAAGAAAAGATATGAGGCAGAGAGTGCAGCAAAGGATTGCCGATGAAACTGAAGAATAAATATATCAAAAGAGAGGAGATCTAAGACGTAGACCGCAGTAAACAATTGCCGATGAAACCAAAAATGAAAGAAATCAAAGAAGAGAAAACATGCGTCACAGAATGCAAGAACTACACGCAACTGAAAATAACGAAAGAGCTACGATAACGAGAAATCACAATGCAGTCACTATGAGACAATGAAGAGAAGGGGACGAATATATCTGATAGCAAATAATAATGATTCTTTGCTATCATTTTTAATGGCACGGGTACACTAGTTACAGGAATATTGATGGTATTGAAAAAAGTCCTTCGAAGAACTGCAAAAAAAACTAGTATTGAAATTTAGGGAAACTGGGACAACAGCAGACAGACAACGTTGTGGCAGGCCACGGACTATACGAACTGGTGCTTCAATTCAGCTTGTTGCAACGAGTGTTGCTGATCGGCCCAAAACATCAACTAGGAGGCGTTCAATTCAACTGAGAATGTCACGTACCTCACTGTAACGTATTTTGGCAAAATATGTAAAGTATCATCCATATAAAATTCATTGAACTCAAGAACTCCATCCTACGGACTACCACAAGCGATTAGATTTTGCGAAAAGATTTCTGTAGCTTGCAGAAAATGAAAACTTTGTAAAGAATTTAATAATGACTGATGAGGCACATTTTCACCGTAATGAATTTGTTAATAAGCAAAATTGCAGATTTTGGGCTTCAGAAAATCCAAAAGAAATTCATGAACGTCCACTTCACTCAGCTAAAGTAACAGTATGGTGTGGCATCACGTCTTCGAGGATCATTGGACCAGATTTTTTTGAAGATGCTAATGATGATGAAATTTATGTTAATGGAAACCTGTATAGACCGATGATTCAAGAATATTTGATACCTGAAATTGGCGATAATAACACAGAGATTACCTTTTTCCAACAAGATGGAGCTACAGCGCACACAGCGAAAGAAACATTGCAAATGTTAAAAGCAATTTTTCCAAACAGAGTAATTTCTCGGTTTGGTGATATACCGTGGCTGCCTCGATCTCCAGATCTAAGTGCTCCTGATTTCTTTCTCTGGGGACACTTAAAGAAAAATGTTTACATTGAAATGCCTGATACTTTACAACAATTGAAACTAAACATCATTCAAGATATCAAGAACATTTCACCAGAGACAGAAAGGAAAGTAATGAACAGCACCGTTGAAAGAACACGCCATTGTTTGACTAATAATGAAGGTCATTTAAAAGATGTTGTATTCCATTGTTAAACGTATCTTATTGTTTCATTTATAAATTTATATTATACTTTGAATTTCTTCTTTCATTCTGAAATAACCAAATCTCTTTACCATTTTTAGTTTTATAGCTATAATAATTTTAAAAGGTACCTTACTTATGGGCCACCCTGTATTAGTGTGCCCGGTCGTCAAAAATGACGGCAGGGATTCCGTGACAATACTTCAGGGGTGCTCGTTAATGAACAACATTAAATGGTCGGAGAAAGCAAGCGCCGCAGGCTTCATTTCTTCTTGGCGGAAATCTTGTTTCTCCATTCTAGGCAGCGAAATCATTCCTTTTTGCTGGAAGTGAAACATCACGGATAATGCAGGTCAATGTAATGAGAAATTAACAATCTTTTCCTGTGACGTTGATAGAATGGGTAGAACTTTAACATTTATTAGCAAAAAATACGATGCAGTAAAAAACAGGATTGTCATTTCAATAAAAGAATGCATCAGTAATGAAACTGAAAGTTGAAAAAATGCTTATTACCGCTGTACATAATGCAAACCATCAATCATTACCGGCCAAGCAGCCAGGACTTTACGAGTATATACTTTCATTTTTTGCAGCTCGAATTTTACAAACACAATCTCTTCGCCTAAAGACAACAACTTGTCATTGAAAACATTATCGGTGTTCAATAACTTCCTCTGATAGTCATTTGGTGTAACGAAAAGTTTCAAATTTTGCCTGCTCCTCGCTCTCATGAGAGCAACGTACAGCTGTCCGTGGCCAAAAACGGGTCCATTCTAAAACAATCCCACTCTATTGAACGATTTTCTTTGCGACTTATTAATAGTGATGGCAAAAACTAACAAAACTGGAAGTTGGCATCGCTTAAGCTTAAATGGCAAATTTGTGTCACTGGGTGTCAAATTTTCGGTATAAAAGCCGAGTGGCCTTTATGACTGCCAGTAAGAATGGTAGTGTGGATGAAATGCTCGTGAAGTCCTTCGACAATCAATCTTATGCCATTAAGCAAGCCTTGTCGTGGGTTTAAATTGCACAGGAGGATGATAATAACCTTTTTTTCAAGGAAAGTGTATGAGGAGGCATTCCTGATGGGCTCTGCTAATGAAGAAACTCAGGTTGGAAGTTAACCCTTACTTAATTATCATCATCTTCAACGCAGTTGATACTTTTGTATTTCTTTTCATTTCCTTCAATTATAATGAGAACATCATTATTTAGTTGAAGGGCATCCTTGTTCTTTAGAGTTAACATGATTCTAGTAGAGGCCTTCTCTACTTGCCGCTCAGTTTGCAGCTCCAGAGAATTACCGTAGACTGCAGTAATTATATTTCCTTCTGTTAGCAAATCGTTGGCAATCATTACAGAATTCTCTAAGAAGCCTCCAATATGGTCAGTGCAACCTTCACCAATGGTTAGAAGTCATTGGTTGAAGTCATCTGGCCCTTCAATTCTCATGTTTTAACACGTTGCCTCCGATTGCCTGATTGGTGTAAAACTTCACTTTGTACGCATAGTCACTAGAAGGATCTGAAAAATTGCAGAACCTAACCTAAGTGGTACACATACGTACCACTTCGGAGTCAGCGTGTTAATAGTTTGATAACCTGGACATGCCGCCAGGAGGAGGAGATTTGACACATGCCTCAACAATGGTAACGTTTGATCCTCGCTTAATAACGTTAGCTGTGTGGCGAAATCGCCGCCAAGAAGCAGAGTCTTCCCACCAAAGAGATAGGGACTGTCCATGATTTCTTTGAGGAGGTCATCGGTTACGCGTAAGGCATTCCGTGAGAGCATGGAGGCTTCGTCAATAATTATCAGCTTAGCATTATATAAGTGATTTGAATCCTCAGAAGGTATCTGCATCCTTAAAGTGGATGTTCCACCGATGGAAACTGGCAGTTTGAAGCGTAGACCGTCCTACTTCCCCTTAGTAGGTCTGCAGCAATGCCTGTCGTGGTGAACGGAAGAACAGATATATTCTCCGACATGAGATACGTCATAAGCGCTACGTTTTTCCTGTACCTCCTGGACCATCTAAGAGAAAGAAACGCTCTGCGATTGTGCCGTCTGTGACGGTAGATATTATCTTGTGAGAGCCTCTCGTTGATAGAAATTCAAAGATTGAATGATCTCTTGCACTACTTCTGGCTTAGGGACGGGAATTGGATCATCGTTCTGTAGTGGCAGAGCTGGTAGGTAAGCCTAAATCCGCGCATCTCAAGCCATGAACTCTCAGCGTCTTCTCTATGTCAGTTAGGGCGAGGTTTAGGCTCTGCTCTCTCGAGTTACCAGCGAGGAAGTCTTCAATTATGTCATCCTTGAATTCATCGAAGAGTGCAGCAGTTTATTGCAGATAATTGAAAACAAAAATGAATGCGAATGTTTGTCGCAGCTGATGAAGCCTTTACGCAGCTCTGGCTTCAGTTGTTCGTAGTTGTTCGTAAACTCTGAGCACCGCTTACATGCAACAGGAGTAACCTGAGATGAAATCTCTCACTATCTTTCGGGGAGACGGAGTATAAATGGATGGAGCAGCACCTTCCTCTGTGCTTGAATTCTTGGTGTTCACTTAGTGGTTGGTTTGTTCAACGCGTAGTAGAGTGGAATTTCGCTGTACAACAAATGTCTTCTATCTTCTATTTCTTAATTCAATTTAAGCCAAGCAGTCAAGTGCCTTTCACTGCTGCAGCCTCAGTGCTTCTCGTTCGTTGCCTTCTTGGAAATAGATGAGTTGTTCTTGGTCAAGATGGACAGGCAAACGAATGACTGCATTAGATCTGTCAAGCATTTTAAATTCCCGCAGTCTCCACATTGCCTCCTGTGCGCTCACATATCTTGCGTCAATGAACTTAGTCACTTCATCGTAATTCACAACGCCACCTGACGTGACGTCACAGCGCACCTGAATGCAGTCGTAACCCTTATAAACGTACTTGTATCGATATTTTACTGCTTTCACTGAGGAGCAAACTTATGCATTTATATGGCAGTTGAACTTCTGAATCAAAAACTTATTGTAAGGCACTACATTGCTATTTCCACGACTGTAAAGCGAACTTCAGATTGTGGACCTGGTCGTCTTCTGTAGAACGGATAGCTGTTGTCAATGACAGTGGTGTGTGCTGGATATTCGTATGGGTAGTCCTTCTAACAACATCGATTTTCCATACACGGAGCGTTTGGATATTTAGCTCCACACGGACCATGCACCATGAACTTCAAAACCTTCTCATGCAACTCGGGCTCAGTTTCTTGTTGTGATAGCCCAGCAGAAACAATGCAGTCAATGTCTTCTGCAGTCATGATCTTAGCTTCCTCATTAAGAATAAGAAGGATATGGGCATGTGGTAAACCTCGTTTCTGGAATTCAATGATGTAATAGAATGCAGTCACTTTGCCAAAGACATCCTTCTTGAGGAGATCATCCATGAGAGTTTTGAGTTTTAGACTGAATACTCTCGAAAGAATATCAGGTTTGTCACATGATTGTTGCCCCGGCAGCAATTTATTTATTATTTCTGGCCGTTTTGGGTTGCAAATCATTCTAATGAAGAGATCTGGTTTACCAAGTTGTCAACAATAGCAATGGCATCGTCGTACTGTTCTCGCTAATTTCTTGTAGAGCCGTGGAGGCTGGAGGAAAGGGTGACTTTTCCGCCAATGCAAGCACCTTCATTATCAGCAACATTCGCTAGGTGGTCAGACAAACCTCTGTACATGTCGACTAATAGTCGTCCTTGTTGTGTCTGTATAAAGTTGAGGTTGTTTGCTTCCACTTGCACATATGAGTCGACTGCTCATTGCTGGAAAAGCTTGTCGCCACGAAGAATTACGTTGAATTCATTTCCTCTTATTGCTGTCTGTGCCATTTTGTATTGTAGTATGCTTATCTTGCGTTGAGCCACTTCGCCACCTTCTCCAGTATAGTGTATGCCAGGCTGCTATCCAGATTATCAGTAAGGAAAAAGTAGTGCATACGTCATGGGATCCAGATTGGGACTCAACACTTTCATGTTGATCAAATTTCCAGCTGGGTCTCTAGGATGTACGCAAAAATCTCTTCCAAAAGGTGGCTCTCCCTCAGCATTTCGAAATACGATTGCAATTTCGTCGACAGTAGATAGGTTATATCTTCTCCTATCATCTTTTCGATCTCGACGATATGCCATGTTTACTGTTGTTACATTCACAGGTAGTACATTGGTATCTACAACAGCCGCATTTCCATCTGTTGAACTATTCCTGTTCACATTTTCACCAGCAACACGCACTAGTTCTTTGTTCTCAACTTCAGCTAATGTTCTGTACGCAGCTGCAAATACATTAATTTCTCTTATCATTGAATCTAAATTTTGTATTACTTCCGGTTGACACCGATCATTTGCTCTATTGTCGAGTTTTTCTGCATTGGCTTGATGGGAGTCCACAACATAAAGCTGAGCAAATTGACGGGACTCTTGGTTTATGAGATGCATCTGCGAGGTTCTGTGGTAGATTTGCCCATGTATCCTGAAATAAAATGGGCCTCGTCCTGGTGAAGTGCTAATCTGTGCTCCCATTGACAAGGATGAGGCCGAGTTGTGTGACCTAATCTTCTCTTTGAAATTTACAAAATGTGGATTTTCAGGGTCGGAAATTTGGCTTTGTAGATAAGCAGGTGGATCTCTTCGAGGTGGCAGAATCAACTTTTCTTTTCGACAGCAGTTGTTCAATTTTCTATCACTTGGTCTCTCATCTTCAAAATTTTGAGGTTTGCAGAACTGACAAATAAAATTCATGAGACTGCAGTGGTGAGGATGTAATTCTGCTTCAGCGTATGCTAAATTACTCCCTTTATTTGCATTTCTAGCTACATTTCTATGAATTTTTTTCATCAACGGTATAGCTTCATTACCTTGCTTGTTTCTCCTGTCAACTGTTCACCTTCGATTCTTCTCCTTGTGTCCAAGTCTTCTCGCAACATGTTAGCTGTCCTTTCCACCAATCTTTTTCTTTCAATTCTTCCCCTTTCATTCAGATCTTCATGCAACATGTTGGCTGTCCTTTCCGAAAATCTTTCTTTCCTTTTCAATTTTTCTCCTTTCATTCAAATCTTCATGCGACATGTTGGATGTCCTTTCCGTCAATTTTTCTCTTTAAATTCTGCTCCTTTCGTCCAAATCTCCTTGCGATATGTTGGCTGTCCTTTCTGTAAATCATTCTCTTTCAATTCTTGAACTTTCGTCTAAATCTCCTTGTGATATGTTAGCTGCCTTTCTACAAATCTTTCTCTATCAATTCTTCTTCTTCTGTCCAAATCTCCTTGTGATATGTTAGCTGCCTTTCAGCAAATCTTTCTTTTCAAATTCTTCTCCTTTCGTTCAGGTCTTCTTGCGACATGTTGGCTGTTCTTTCCACAAATCTTTCCCTTTATAATCTTCTCCTTTCTTCGATTTGTTCCTGTGACATCACAGCGCGGGCTTTATCTTTTTTTGCACTATCCATCTTTTTCTCTCTTCACTGCTTTCTTGCGACGAAGTGGGCCTCTTTAGACGCTTTCTTTCACGATCACAGTTCATCCTACCTTCACGTTCTTGGTAAATTTTTTGAGAAATATGTAGTGAATCGCATGACTCCACTACAAGCGAGTCTCACGACGAGGCTAGCTGTCGGGACAGAAGAAGTGAATCCCAAGCGAGGCTAGCTGTCATTAACCAACGAGCGGTCGCGCTCAGGCAGCAGTGCCCAACCAACTGCCCTATATAATGAGGCGACAACGCTCAGCACAGTACAGTAAAGAGAAGTAAGATCACATGGGGGGGGGTGGCAATGACCACCCCAACAACGGTTTTTAGGCGTGAACGTGATCCATGACGCAATAATTGTGTCTTGGCGTTGATTGGTCAATTTTTTGAAGGGGCAGGGTGACAAATACCGATACGACACAAAAAAAACTGCCACAAGTAGGCTCGAACTGGCACTACTGAGGTTTTTCAACGATGTACCCAAGACTTTTACCACTAGGTCATGAGACATATCACCTCGAGCGACGTTTAAACCAATTTAACACTAGAACAACGAAGTGGGCTTGGAATGTTCAATGTCAAAATTAATAAGCCCGTATAATATTGTATTCATGAACCTCACTTAATAATAATAATTATGGAACAAGTACATATGACTTTTCTGTTACGTAGTTTGATAGAAAAATGATTGGACTAAAACTCCTCTCTGTGTTACTCGATCTAGAAAACTATACACTTCTCTGTAATGTGAAATTATAATTTTTTGGTTTGAATTCATCGTATTCTCATAGCGAATATCACGACTGATGAATTTATTTTTGTACCTTCTATTATGCATGAACTGAGTGCACTTAGAGCATCCCAGAGTGTCTTATTCAATTTATCATTGTGAGTATGAAAATGGAATTTCAATGGTAGAAGCGGAGCTTCAATCAAATTAAAGAGAAAAATAAGATATTCCTAATAATTTTGTTATGCGCATGTGCATTGTTTGTTTAATTCTATCTCTGCACTTTATTACATCTCGTAATTCTTATCTAAATTAAATGTATTTATGTAGTAGCAAATGCACCGACCAGCATTAGACCATTGTTTCAAGCTGTTTCCCAATGTTTTTGTTGCTTTGAAATCAGCATAAATTTGATAAAGTGACTGTTGGCCTGACTTGTGCGCCATGATTGGTTGACTTGCGTGTACGTCACTGAGACCCCCTCACCCCTCACATAATTCCATGACGTCAAAATTGAAAGTGCTCCTACTAGTCTTTACTGTACTGTGACGCTCAGCGACAGACATCTCTCCCACTTGTGTAGAGTGGGAGTGACGAGCGGAAGATATTCAATGTGAAGTCAACATACCCCAGGGACAGACCCCAACCACTTGATATAAGTGCGCCCAGCGCTCATTTCTTTTCCCTCCTAGTATCCCTTTCCGTTTCACCCCTTTACTTAAGTACACCCTGTGCCAAACTCTCTCTCAAACCTTTTCTATTGGCACCAACCCACCGACCAGCGACACACACAGGTCCCTTGTGACTACTGTGGTGTGTACTGCTCGTGCTCTACTCAGCAAAAGTGTACTCTTGTGCAGTTTTTGTTTGAACAGTGTTTTTTTTTGTGTTTTGTTTCGAACAGCATTTCTTCTTGGTGATTAACACGTTGACTCCGATTGCCTGATTGGTGTAAAACTTTACTTTGTACGCATAGTCACTAGAAGGATCTGAAAAAATTACAGAACCTAACCTAAGTGGTACACATGCGTACCACTTCGGAGTCAACGTGTTAAGCAGCGGAAAGAAAAAAGACGAGGTTGGTGCTTTTAGCCCAGCAACACGTGCTCTTGAGCACAGGTGAACTTATTTTTTTATTGACGGCTTCTTTATAGTTTTTAATTTATTTTATTGTGTAGATGTTATTGTTATTGTTATTGGTGACTAAAAATAAGGACGTAGTTATGCCGCCTCCCCCTGACCGGGGAAGGAGGGCCGCTTCTGGGCGTGCTAGCTTATCGAGCCGGCTGTCCAGGGCCCCTCTCCTTCCTCAATCCCAATCCTCTTCTAAATCCCGTACCTCCTCTCCTGCAACCGCCATCTCTCAATCTAACCCTAATGCACCTAACCCAAAACCTCTCACCACCTTGCTACCCCAACCCCTTCTTTCAACCCCTGCTATCCCCTCCCGTCCTGCAAAAGCACCCTCTTATAGAGTACAATTAAAAACCATCGATCTGGCCAAACCAACATATAAACAAAAAAAATTTGAAATAACTTTTCGTGAATTAAATGCACCGCTAATAAGACTGACAACGATAAGGACCGGATACTACGCTGTGACGGACGACGTTACCTCAATCGACAAACTGACCTCCAAGAAAGCTACTACTGTATTCGAAAAATTAACCTAGCTCCAATTATCCCCCCAGACTTACGAGCAAAGCGGACAGTATTTATACGACAAATAGACGCCGACATTGGACTGAAGCCAACTGAAGAAATTAAAAATGAAATTAAAAGACAGAATGACTGGCTGATAGTGACTGAAGTAATAAAAATAAAAACTATACTCACTAAAACTGGTGACAACGGATACAACAACCGCACAACGACTGCTGAGAGATGGACTTTACACTTTTCACACCAAAATTATCCCGCAACAATGCGAACAGGAAAAATGCACACACATATTAATCTGTTACAAATGTTACAAATTTGAAGAACATGCTACAGATCAATGCACATAACCAACCTAACATTGTTCAGAATGCTCATCCAAGGAACACACATACTAACAATGCACAAACTTACTAAAACAATGCCTCAACTGCCAGGGTCCACACAGAACACTTGCTGTCAATTGCCCATTCAGGAAAAACATAATACGACAAAAAGAAGAAACCGAACAACGACAGAAACAAGAACAGACTCATAGTATTTATACCGAAATAGCAAAATACGCCAGATAACAAACAAAACCCACCACAGCACACACTAACATTAACAAACCAAACACACATCAAACCCACAGCCCTCATACTAAAAGCACACATAGCAGCATTGGACAAAACAAAAAATTCGGCGACATACTCACACAATCTCTAAAACTAAACTTCAACATCGACACTACATTCCCGGACAGAGACTCAATAGCTATCTTCAAATTTTATTACAAGACCAACTTGCAACAACCCCAAATGACACAAACAGCTCCACAAGAACACACAATAGACCAAACGATGGACACAGCAATGAACGAGACAGACGCAGCTACGTACACTGAAATAAGACAAAAAAGACGGATAAGTGACGGATTGGAAGACTCTAAACTATTAATGAACAATAAATATACGACATACGTTAAACTTTATAGGAACTACGAGGATAGTTCACCTATTCCTGACAACCCTACAAAAGAATGGTTTGCCTACGAATTAGACAAAAACCAGGACAATGACAAAGGACTGAAACTCTTCACACAGGAGTTGGATCACCAACCGGTGGTGGAAATGTTCAGGAGAAAGAGGGCTCTGTTTTTGCACACCAAGATTAACATAATACCCCATGAACAGTTTATTAGACTTCCAAGGTATCACACAACAACCACGACAATCAAAAAGCCAAATACACAACATCAGAAAAAGGATTCCCAGTAAATTATCCATCATTCAACACAATGTACAATCTTAGATCAAGAAAAGAATAGCCCTCTCTAATGTCTACAACACAATAGATCCTGACATCATAATCATAAATGCTCATTCCCTCATCAACAGTCAGCCACTCAAAATTTTTAACTACGATATTTTCTTTACCAACAAATACAATGAATACCAGGCTGGAGCTGCCATAGCCATAAAAAGACACATCCCTTTTAAACTACATGATACCTTCCACTCTGACATGTTAGCCATAACAATAGATACACAACAAGGACCCATCACTAGAGGCACCACGTACCCTCCACCCAAAACAGAATGCCATCACTTCATAGATTTTCACAATTTACTGAATAGACCCCATCCAACTTACTATTTTGGAGACATCAATGCTGCTCACAGGACTCTAGGACACACATATAATAACAGTAGAGGATTATACCTACACACACTGAGTCCAGTGAGATTCTGTAAATCGTAAATCTCTACCTGAGGTGGTTCGTGCCTAGAAGCGTACCACCAAACTGAGATACTTGGATTCTCCTCGCAGCTATCGCAGGGAAGAACGACCTGGGACGTTTCCAATCGTTTATTATAAAGATGATACAGTAGATTCGTAGAACAATACAGAAAAGCTAAGCCAAGTGGAACGACGTGGCTGATTGACTGGTAATGGCAATTGAGGAGAATTAAGGGATTAGGGGATGAAGAGTTAAGAAGAACCTGACAGGCCGACGACTATACTTCGAATGAGTATAGTCCGCCTTTAAATCAGGGTTTCGGAGATGACCTAAATGTTGTCTCCTCGTGACAAGGTCCTGACCCAGATCGACCATCATACGACCGAGTCAGCAAAAACTTCCAGCTAGTCCTCGTTCCACTTAGTCGGAAACCATAATATTATAGGACACACACATGTGGCCTGAATTCCTGCAGAGTTGTTAGTGACCTGTCAACTAACGACCTGACACTTATAACAAGATACCAACTGAGACATATAGGTCCAAACTTACCTTCACTGTACACACACAGAAGCACAACATCCCCAGACATTGCACTACAAAATAAACATGCATACCACAACATCCATCTAAAACCAGGACCACTTACACCCTCGGACCATATTCCAATAATAGCCACAATTCCTGCAAATCCAATACAAATCCCCATCAAACAACGCAGACACTTCCACAAAGCTGACTGGAAGATATACAAAAAATACGGTCAACAATCACACCACCCACAGAACATACCTCTACTTTGGAAGAAATAGACCAATACCTCGACATCTGGACAGAACATCTGCAAGAAGCTACTGCAAAATGCATATCATTACTTCCACACAGGATCATACTAGGCTTCAAACCCACACATGAAACACTTACAATCCAAACACAATACCAACATATAATACAGTACATACAAACCAATGGTTCATCAATGCAACTAAATAGACAACTTATAATTCTTCGAAACAAACTTCAGTCCATTTACAAACAACAATATTCAGATAATTGGAACACAATAATCCAAGCACTCGACATACAAAAAGGTCCTAAAAAATTTTGGTCATCTATAAAAAGAATGATGGGATCAAATACAAAACAAAAAATACCTTATCTAACACATAATAACACACACCTACACACACCACAGGACAAAGAACCCATATTCAGACAACATTGACAAGATATTTTTACAGATCAGGACAATGAAAACTTTGACACAAAACACATCAACAGAATACAGCAGCACATGAACAACATTACACACGCAATAGCCCCATACGACACAGGAGATATCAATGGACTTGATCCCCTTCACTTCCCCCAATAACCCCTGATGAGCTCCTACAAACACTGAAAACATTGAAGCAAAAAGCCCCCGGTCCCACAGGCATCACAACACTTCAACTCAAACAGCTTTTAAAAAACATGATCAATTACCTTCTATATATAGTCAACACGTCCATTTCAGCTGGCCATTTTCCTGACAAACTCAAGCATGCAACAATGATATCTCTCCCCAAACCCAACACTTCACAAAAATCAGTACAAAATTACAGACCCATCTCTTTACTAGATGTACATGGTAAACTGCTAGAAAAAATTCTTAATAGGAGACTTACCAATTACGTAACAATACATGACCACTAAAACGTTAGGCAACACGGTTTTAGACAATACAGAGGGACACACCCAGCTTTAGCAACATTACACGCAACCATAACAATAAATTTGACACACAAACACACAATAGACATGGTATTAAGGGATGTGTCAAAGGCCTTTGACAGGGTATGGCACTCCGAACTCGTCTACAAACTCACACAAACAAACTTACCTTCACTCTTCATCAAAACACTAAATGACTATCTCACAGACAGAACGGCATCAATAAGAATAGATACATATACAGGACCCCGTTTACACAGCATGCAGGCGTACCCCAGGGGGCGTGCTTGTCACCAACACTTTACAGCTTCTATACCCACGATTTACCGCCCCCATTACCCAATACTGATTACATCTGTTTTGCAGACGATATCACTCAAATAACTTTTGGTAAATACCCCCCATCATGCAGCTCAACAAACCATACACGCAATAACACAAATCAACACATACGAAAGTAAATGGAAAATCGAAACAAATACCAAAAAGTTCAAAATTATCCCCATCAACAGATATAATACAGCAGATATCTTCATAGAAGACACATACTTCCCATACACAAAAAAAGCACAGTTTTAGGACTTCAATTTTCACCTTTTGGATTTAAAAATCAGATAACGTCCAGATGAGCCAAAGCAAACAATAACCTCAACAAACTACTTAGATTCTTCCACCTTTCCCAATCTACTAAGAAAAACTATCTATGGCCTTTGTTAGGTCTGCATTAATATACCCAGTCATCCCCCTGCACATGTTATCTCCATCAGCAATATCAAAATTAGAGAAAGTACAAAACAGAGCCCTCCGCTACATAACCAACACAAGATGGACAGATTTTGCAACAGCCAAATCCCTTCACGAAAGCACAAATATCCCACCGATCAACATCCTTCTGCACGAACACGCAAGTAAAATTTGGTTCAATTACTAACAATAGACATACATCAATACAATAGGCTCACGCTCCCGCCTGAACTTATCAACAAGCAGCATCATAGATTCAAAAGTTTGAAACTACATGCCCTGGCCCCTGCACCACAACCAAGATACCTACATATAATAGATCACGAGCAAAACAGGACAAAAGGCTGAGCGCAGTCGCGTTGAGAGATAACAGGGTTTCAACGCGGAACGGCACTCGACCTAAAATGGGAGGGCAGTTGGAACCCTGGGTCCTGTGTGGAGAGTCAGACAGCATGACGTTGACTTAAATAAGACAACAGCGTAGTATCCACCAAAATGACAGAAGAACATTAACAAAACTTCCTCTATTTAAATCTTCCAAATTTTACATCAAACCGTCAGGACATCCCAACCACCAACCATAACCACATCCTAAACCTAATATTCCTACCCTCATCCTTGCCCTTGCAAACTCCTTAACCTTGTAACGTCACCTGGAACTTACCCTAGTCCAACTTGTACATATGTAAATCTGTGTACATATGTGCATGTGCACATAGAAATTCTACCCTATCTACCTGTTAATAACTTTATCCTCATCCCGTCCTGTGTTCACTCCATAACCTAAAAACCTAGTCAAACCTATTACTCAAAAACATACCCCGGTCAAATTTTGTACACATGTTATAACGATGTACATTTGGGTGTGTGAAAAAATAAATAAATAAATAAAGTATATGTATATATGTATGCGTCTGTGTGTGTATGTACCTATATGTGTAAAATAAACATATATATGTACGAGTACATATGTGAGGGTATGTATATGCATGTACAAAAAAAACTGTACGTACGTGTACAGACAAAAATGCACACACACGCGTCCGCATATAGTTGTAAATATTTGCAAAATATGTACATGAACCACTATACAATGTACATATTTGTAAATACAATGCCCTGACGGGTTTATGTACATATGTAAATATATACTAAGCTGTTAAGGAGTCTCCATTAAAAATTTTCATGGCCACCCAATTTTGCACAATGCACCTTCTTCACCTCCTACTGTCCCTTTCCTTTTCACTTCCTGTTTCTGGTACAATCTGTGCCAAACTCTTTTCTTCAGCTCTTTCCTGGTGCCACCGACCGACCGACCGCCCCGACACACACACTCTACCAAGCACTTCCAAAGTCAACATCTCTACAAGAACTCTCATCACCTGAAGAAATCAACGCACAGCCAACAGCAGAGCAAAGGAAGCAGAAACCAGTCATCCTGTTTGCGGACAGGATGGGGCTCAAACAACATACGCACTAACAAGAAGTGCTCGGATTCCAACTTGAAACGTACTCCAACTCTATACGTCCCAGCAAGATGTCAGTACGCCAACACCACGATGTCAAGACGTACGCAGCAAAGAACAAAGAATTAATATCATATGGAAATGTCTAAATACAAACTGTTAAACTCATCTTGCCTATAATTGCCTTTTCTCCTATTGGGTTCCTCGACGGTCCCTTACTCCCTCAGGCACTCACTCCAAATAAGACACAACATAAAGATATTCAATGTCTGCTCGGAGATAAGAGAAGTCTGAGGGTTGGGACTGAAGAGTGATTTTGAGAGTGATCACTACAGATAGCTCTCCTCTTGAGCTTAGCATCCATAGCTCGAACATTGGCCGTATCACTGGTACTTTGCTGAGATCTTTGTCTTTTTTTCCTCTCTCATGCTGATCTGCATTTCCTTCCTTCTGGTGTTTCTTCCATTGTTCCAAAGAATTTTTCAGATTCAATTTGTATCCAAAAACATGTTTGTATATGATAGGATAAATCACTGTTCTACGATAATAAGACCGTTACATGTTGCCGTTGAGAAAAGTCATATCATGTTTATTATTTTGGGCTGCCGCAGGTAGTTGATGACTTCTTGATGAGGAAAGCCTTCTTCCAGCAAATTGTTAAGACAGAAGGGCAAGTGAAGCTCCTGGCACTTACTGGTGAAAAATATACGAAATAGCTTATGCACGACAGAATCAAAAACTCTATCAAAGATACATTAATTTTTGTACCACGCTCAAAAGAGGGATATATTATTCAAATCAAATAGTATCGAGCTACTTTCCGAAACGTAGCGTTATTTAGCTACTTTCGATGTGTCCGTAAAATGAGGCAGTCGATGTAAAGGTGCTGGTCCAATACCCTAGTTTGAAATAGAAAAATGCAGTCATGAAGTAGAAGAAAACTGTATCTATGCTACCTCTTAAACGAATATTTCCCCAATCTTGCGAGGGAATCAAAAATAGAAATGACACAGCACTGAGTTGAGTATCGGGACTACCTGCAGTGACCCAAGGTACTCTACTCCGAATATTTGGCCTCTACTCAACGCAAAGTTTCAACTGCTACGAAAAAATTCAGCCGAAAAAATATGCGAAATAGCTTATGTACGACAGGATCAAAAGCTCTAATACAGTATTTTCACTTTCGAGTATATATTCCAGAAACTATATTTGCCACCGTAATTCAGGGATGAAATTTTATGGTATCTCATCTTGTTATTCGTAGTCGAATTTCTTCCTATGTAAATCCTTATAAACGTGACTGAGAGACGGACGAAGGAAGCAAGCAAACACGCAAGCAAGCAACAAGTTGGGTATTATTAAATTGTGGGATTCATGGAAAATATTCAGATTATGATAGTACTCCGGGTACAACTAAAATATGTATTTTGTTTCATAGATCCTTAATTCAATCACTTTTAAACCAAGTATATAATTTCAATGGGAGTTATCGGTGCCATGTTATCGGTCGATAAGATACAAACTAGAAGTTCCGTATATATTAATCAAAAGCATTCATTTAAAACACAATAATTCGTCGTAAACCTTTAATACAGTAGATTCTTTTTTAGAATAATTTTGAATTAGTGAAATCTAAATCGTAGAATTTCCACAGGAACAGTCCGCTAATCTGAATATTTTTCATGAATATATACAGAACTTCCATTCTGTACCGTATTTACCGATAACATGGCGGTGTAAGAGAAGAAAGCTAATAACGGAAAAATTGAATATTTTATATTGATCTGATATTTTGGTATCCACAATACATTGCTTGTAATACATGCATACCCGTTCTGATTTCAGTTCAATGATTTTTCTTCAGTAATAGAGAGGAATTAATGGGACGGACACACACAGATCAGAGAGAGAGAGATGGAGATACATTGTCGATTATACATATATGTAGATACATGTGTTTGTTCCTTAATGTAATAATAGGTATTATAATATAATGTGTTTGTTATTTAATGTAATATGAGGTGTTATGATATAATGTATGTGTTATTTAATGTAATGTCAGGTGTTATAATATAATGTGTTTGTTATTTAATGTAATGTCAGGTATTGTAACATATTTTTTTGTTATTTGATGTTAAGGCAAGTGTCATAACCGTCAATTGGTCTCTAAACTGTGCTCTCGCATAGCCAATAAACACCTGCAATATCCGTCAAACACCTGTAATATACATCAGACACTTGCAATATTCACCAAACACCCGTTATATCCATCAAACACCAGCAGTATCCATTTAATACCTGCAATATCCACCAAGCACAATATCCACCAACCACTTACAACATCTACCAAACACCTACAATTTTCACAAAACTCGTCCAGTGTCCACCAACCACCTGCAGTGTCCATCAACCACCTCATCGTTTCGTGAAACACATTAATTCAGGCCCCCGGATAATTTATCGTAAAATCAATAGTAATTTTCATTGATTATCGCACAAACTTCAGAAATTGAGCGGAAGCTTTGTAATATTCAAGTGAACTGAGCGCTACAGAGCGACCAGATCTGTGATCACTCCATGCTATAGACATGACGACTCACACACCGTGGTCGATTGAGCTTGTTCTGACCACCCAGTAGTTATTGTTGACAGCATTGCCTAGTCATAAGCTTGAATTATATGTCATCCGTTGGTAACATTTATCACATGTTATCAGTATGAAACATTGGTCACAAGTAATCAGTCTGAAACATTGGTCACATGTAACCAGTCTGAAATATTCGTTGTTCATAAGTTAGTTTGAAGGCTGTCTTTTTAACCTCCGATAGGCAACAAAAAAGTCAAATTTATCGAACATCACCTCATTTTTATCTTCAAAATAACTTTATTATTAAAATTATTACAGGGTTTTACTTATTTCTCCACACAATCCAAATAACGGATAAAAAATAAAACAAAAAAAGGCAATAGAAACGAGCCATTTCGTCCATTCATGGGCTGCTAACCAAGTCCCATGTCGTCTAAAGTAGGGCATCAATCACACACGTACACTTCAACCACACAAACCAATTCAGTCAACGCACATGAACTTCACTCACGTATAGGTTTTCCAGTCACGCACATATACCACAATCATACACAGGTCCTAGGAGTCAGGGACATAGAATTAGTACTTTATAATATTGGGGGTTTCTAATCCAATATTTATCGAAACAATTTTTGAATATGTTCACAGTGCCATCAGAAACATTGTTTTCGGGCAGTTGGTTCCAAGTTGTGGCAATTTCACTTGGAAAGAACGTTAGCGCTTAGAATGTCTTGAAGTTTCTTATTATTAGTTTTTGACCGTTATTTCTGGTTAGCACACTACCGTTTTTTTCGAAAAGCACTTCCAGAGTAACATGGTTCAGGCTTTGAGATGCTCATAGGTCTCAATGAGTTGTAATCGCAGTCTTATGTGTTCTAAGAAGATAAGTTCAAGCTGTTGAAGACATCTTTCATTGCTGAGGTTGCACACTTTAGGAATCATTTTCGTTACTTTACGTGGATTTTTTTTCTATTTTGTTAATGTCTCTTCGTGGGGTAGGACAACACAATTGTACTGTATATTCTAAATGGGGTGACACTGACGTTTCATAGAGCGGTAAAATGATATTTTTGACTTATATTAAAAGTTTCTTACGATGAAACCAAGGATCCTACTTGCGTTTCTGGCACTTTTTTGTATTTGTATGACATGTTTGAGATTTTCAGTGATAATGACACCTAGATCTTTTATTTGCTGTACTGCATCAATAGATATGTCATTCATCGTGTGTTGGAGATGCCGGTCATTTGGACCAACTTGCATTACTGAACATTTATCAATGTTGAAGCTCATTTGCCAGGTTTCGGTCCATTGTAGAAGACGAACATTGTAATCACCAGCTTGGTCGACTGGTGAGCGAATCTGCTTTCGAGCGGGAAGACCCGGGTTCGAATCCCGCTGCCGACATGGTTGACGCGGCTAGAAATACGGCATGGGACTTGGGTAAACAACCGAATAATTATCGAAGTAATTATCCGATCCAAGAATGGGCCAGAAGGTTCGTTCCCATAGCCTCATTCTATTCTATTCTATTCTATTCTAATTGGATAGCTACTCTATCTCTATCGATGAATGCTTTGTGACAAAGTTTCGTGTCATCGGTGAATTTATTGATTTTACTGATGATTCCGACATCACGGTTGTTGATGTAGGTAATGAAGATGACTCTTGATGTTACGGGTTTGCTTGATTACACTCATAAATTTATATTTATGAGTGCCACCAATGAACCAGCTTTGTATCCAATTAGATTAGTTGCCTTGTACTCCATAGGCCTTTACTTTGGCCGTGAGCCCTTCGTGGTGAACTTTATCGAAGGTTTTTTAAAAGTAAAGGTAGACAAGGACTACCGCTTTTGTAGTCCTATATGCGGTTAACTTCTTCAAAGAAAGTGAGAAGGTTTGAAGGATAGCTACTTTTCTCCCTGAACCTTTGCTGGGTGTCAGTAATCAGGTTTTGGTTTTGGAGGTGTTTTGTTATACGGATTTTGAGTTATCTTCCTAATGTTTTACTGATGATAGATTTTAGACTGATTGGACGATATTTATTGGGGGTTTTGTTCCCTTTTTGAAAATAAGAGTGGCATTTGCTTTCTTCCTATCCTCCGGAACAATCCCACTTTCAAGCGATTGAGTGAAGATGTTTGCTATGGGTTCACTAATTACTTCGGCTGTTTCGTTGAGTATTCGGGTAGCAAGGCCGTCGGTTCCGGTTGACTTATGTTGGTTTAAAATGCTGAGCTGTTTTTCTACCTCTTTTACTGTAAATACGCTGTCATGATTTACTAGGGACCTAAAGCATGAATTTGCGGGATTTCAGTCAAATCTTCACGAATGAACGTTGAAGTGAAGTATGTATCAAGAATTTTGACTTCGCTTTTGTTGTCCATTTGAGTTAAGGCCTACAGTCCGATTGCCCGAGATACGGGTAATTGAACATTAATGCTACGATCGATGCTCCCGCCAAATGTGACTTACAGAGTGCAATCAGTTTTCTGCAAGCAGAAGGACGTAGTAGTGATGAAATCCCTCACAGAATGAGCAAAGTGTACTGTGACAACTTTATGATTGACGGTAGAGTACGGGAATGCTGTAAAAAAATTAAAGAAGGATGGACTGACATCCATGAAGAAAGAGGACAAGGGCGCAAGTGGTGGGGACTTGAGCTCTTGTCCACATTTTTCTTGTAAGTTGATTCGCCCTTCATTAAATTTTCTACACCGTTCCCTTACACTACCCTCACTTAAATGTTGTGAGTATTTGTGACGTTCAGTCGGTAATTTTATTCCCAGCCTTTTAGTTCGAATAATGAATCTGAATTTTGTAACTTTTGTTTCATGGCAAATTAGTTTACAGAAGAAATCTTCACATGAACTTCACTGAAGAAAAAACACGCAAACGCAAGTGCAGTGCGTGTGTGTAAAAGAAATAATAGCAGTCTTAACATCAGTAGAATACGAAATTAATTCTTATTTCAGAGACAACAATAAAAAGTAAGCTAATGCTATATGCATCTTAGTTTTGCAATAGTTTTATTTTATTATCGCCCTAATTTTTGCTTATTATCGTCCTAGTTTAAGCCTATTACCGCTTTAGTTTTAGCCTATTATCGTCTTAATTTTAGCTCACTAACGCCCTAGCTTTCATCGCATCACAAAGAATTTATCTTGACTCAGTTATTTCCACAAGAAGTTATTCTTGCCATTGTTTCGTGGGTTCATCCCATGAATTGATGCGTAAAATTGTTTTGCTTCAATGTGTATTGATAAGTAAAGCTGTTTCACTACATACAATTGGTATTGATGAAAATCAATATGTAATCTAAATATAAGATTATCAATTAAATAGAAAACTGCACGACTGAGCGACCAGAAGAAATTTTGTTTTTATGTGTCATTTATAAATTTTTATTTATACGACGCGTGTTTTCAAAGTAAGTATCGTTTCGAAATAAAAATAAAACATGTAGACTTTTCCAAGCAGTTTTATTTTCAACTAAAAGTCTGTACTTTGATCTACTTTTCTACACAATTTTCACCAATATTAAAGCACTTTTCGTATCGCACTACCAGCTTTTGAATATCATCCTCGTAGAAATCTGCCACCAGTCAGCATTTTTGGTACCCAGCTTGAGGACAACTTTTGATAATTCAAACGTTATGTAACAAATGCATAAAGCAGATTTTTTGACACTTTAGGAAACTCATCACATGACGTGGAAATCGTGAAGCGTCTGTTCTCTCCCATTTTTTCATCAACTTTCTGCTCCAAATCGTCAGTAATGACTGAAGGTCACCCACTTCCTTCCTCAACATGCACATTTCTACAACCATCTTACAAAGCTCCCACCCATTTCCGTGCCATGCCATCCATCATAATATTCTCTACACTCTTCACTGATCTGACCATGTATTTCAGCCGCTCAAATGCATCTAACACTAAGAAAACGAATCACTGCGCTAATTTCACAGTCAGCGGGATTCTCAATACGAGGACGCATTTCAAATACTCAGAATCAAACGTAAACAAGTTGGATGACTATACTGGCGTCAGTGGCTTGCCAACAGAGGGCGGTACACTGTACGCTTGCGCTAAATGCAGACAGCGGCGCTGCAGGGCTGGAATTTCAAAACAGTGCTGACTTTAAAAACGCGTCTGACATTTATATATACACATCAAATTTTGAACGACGTTAACCTAATTTTGTGTTTTTAATTCTCTTTAATTCATTTTGTAGAGGTATACATGACCATTCTTATTCTTAAAATTTTCGTCAGCTTGATTGGTGAATACGTTAATATTTTCATGTACGTTTCAATTTATTTATTGAAAAAATCTATTTTGTGAAATTCATATACCCTCAAAGTCAAGAACCACATTGCTAGCCTGCATCCTAAAATACAAATGTAATTTATTAAAGACATTCTAACTTTCCTTGTATCTGTGAACTCACTCCAAAACTTTACTCTAGTTTCCACCGAGGAAATGTCTGTGACTTTTCCAATTTGTAGCAATGGAAGAAACAAACTCCGTCCAGGTCTCCACTCTGAGACACGAATAAAAGTTTGAGTACGACCACCTCTTCTGAAAAACCTGGCACATTCTTGCCAGCATTTATCGATGATGTGGACCAGTTTCTGAAAATTTGCGCAAAAATTGGTTCGATCTTGAAAAGCACCGACAGTCGTCCTACAGTCACGGCGTGTACGATGAGGCTGGATATTGTGAGGTAGACGCGATCACAATTGTGAGATAGATATGATCACAATTGTGGGGTGGACCTGATCATAATTGTGAGGTAGATGTGATCACAATTGTGGGGTGGATGTGATCACAATAGTGAGGTAGATGAAATAACAATTGTGAGGTAGATGAAATAACAATTGTGAGATAGATGCGATAACAGTTGTGAGGTAGACGCGATCACAATTGTGGAGTAGACACGATGGAATTAGACACTGGAAATGAGTACACTTAATAAAGTTCATATTGAGTAAACTTAAATTTTGTAAGACTAATATAAAGAACGCTTTTCTCCAAAGAAAAGCGATCAAGAAATCTTTAATGTAAGAAGTGAAATATTGGAGTTGATTTTTGATTAATTTAATCTTGATGTTTACGGAATAAAAATAATGTTTTGACATAGTTGCTAAATATTTGTCCATAAATAATTTAACTCATATTTCTCTCAACTAATCGACCATCAACTGCCAGTTTGTTTAACATGCTACAAGCGTCATTTGTAATGTACAAAATGTGCAACTGTGAATCGTACATAATTCAGGCATCAGTATCTGGCATAATTCAGGCAAAGTTTCTTTTATTCAAGCTAACACTCAACGATTATATTTAACAATTGTTCTTCAATACGTCTATCACTTAATGTTACATTTTTTATTCATTTTTTGCTTGCTGTGTTAACTTACTTCCATCATTTTCTACAGATAGACACAGAAATTTGTGGATTGTTTTTGTGTTGCCTGTTGTTTTTTACAGTAAGTTGTTTAGACACATTCAGACAATACCGTCTGTTACAAACAAACATCGTCTGCTACAAACAAACATCATCTGTTACAAACAAACATCGTCTGCTGCAAACAAACATCATCTGTTACAAACAAACATCGTCTGTTACAAACAAACATCGTTTGTTACAAACAAATATCATCTGTTACAAATTAATGACGCATTTAAAAAATATATTATTATGAATGTCTTTACAGTAATCAACAAATTCTAAACTATACTTATTTACTGAAGATTGAGCGTTTTCTAAATAAGTTCACGATAATATAAATGATTTTAAAGCAAATCAAAATTTTTGATATTCATATTATAAAGAATTTTTGAATTCAATAAATTCTCATCATTTCTTAACGATCAGCGAGTGAATGTTTGATGTATGGGTCATGTCCTAGGCAGTGCTGTGTTCTGGGTCATGTCCCAGGCAGTGCTGTGTTCTGGGTCATGTCCCAGGCAGTGCTGTATTCTGGGTCATGTCCCAGGCATTGCTGTGTTCTGGGTCATGTTCCAGGCATTGCTGTGTTCTGGGTCATGTCCCAGGCATTGCTGTGTTCTGGGTCATGTCCCAGGCAGTGCTGTGTTCTGGGTCATGTCCCAGGCAGTGCTGTATTCTGGGTCATGTCCCAGGCATTGCTGTGTTCTAGGTCGTGTTCCGGAAAGGTCCCACAAGAAGTCAAACAAAAGGAAATGATGTCCTGATTTCACTGCACCAAAACTTTATGTTCCGGACACGTAAACTCAAACTTCATCACGACTAGAATTTAATTAAAAGAATTCTGTATTCAGGATACTGAGATGCAACACAAGTTTGCGATACGGGGGCTGCTGGAGGAAGACTGTCACTTCCGGGGGCGAGGTGAGGTCTCTAGGGGAAAGAAGATTGTGTTTTGGGTTATCAAAAGAAGCTTTCTTGAATTGAAAACACTAGGACATCAGTATCATTTTGGAGGCCTATTCATCTTATGACTATACAGTTTCCGGGGAAGTTCCACGCCTTAGATTTGAATAATTTGAAATTATTATACAGACTAGTGTACCCGTGCTATCAAAAATAATGGCAAATCTTGAGATAATCTTTCTCTCGCTCTTCTTTTTCGCTCTCAATTCAGTCTTTTTTTCGTTCGAGTGGAGTTTCGTTCGTTTTTCGTTCAGTGGATGAAATTTCAAAGGTAACCTATTTTTCTTGTGACAGTAATAAACACGTAGAATACAGTATTTTAGAGCCGCAATAGAAGTAGTTATAGCCATTCGTGTCATATCCTAGATACAGAAATTCAGCATTACTGAAAGCAACTGCGAGCTTGTGTATGTAATAATATGCCCAACTCGATATCCACGATACGGACTCGAGTATATATAAGGCCCTGGATCTCTCTAATTGTTTTGAAAGTGACTTATTATAGTGCATTTGTACAGCGAAAATGAGTGTATTAATTTACCAGTGAATTGAAACCAAGACCGCCAGTGCTAATTTCTTCCTATCTATTCTTAAGAGCGTGACACGAAACATATAAATAAATAAATAAATAAATATTGATAGACTTAGAACTAAGTTCGTGTGTAACGCTCCTCATTATTATGAAGGCGCTGTGACTGGCGGTATCGTGTCTACGAAGATACTATATATGAGGGGTCGTATTTGCCCTTGTGGCTGGAGATCAAGAAGAACAATAATTATTTGACTTTGTGGCAAGAGATCAAGAAGAATAATTAGTAATTAATCAGTAAACTAGATTGTGAAAAGTGCAAATAAATATTATCATCCCATTATTTATTAAGCTACTGACACTGTCTGCATTCGCCCTTCACAATGGAGCGGAAGAGAGAATTAGCCAGAGAGAGACAAAGAAGATTTCGAGATAGACTAAGAACGGAAGAAAGGCAATCTATTCGAGATATGAACAGGAACTTTATAATACGAAGAAGACAAAATATGAATGCCACGGATAAAAGCATGAATTGATGGGAGCTAGGAATAGAGTAGTTAAAAAAAGAGCTCGCATGACTCAAGAGGAAAGAGATGTTTACTTGAACTATTTAAGAAATCGTTACCAGGAAAGAAGAGCGAATATGAGCCAATAAGAGATAATTGAGCATAATTCAAATATAAGAGCACGAAACCAAGAACGAAGGCTGAACGCAATTCAAATGTATAACGAACAATTTAATATAGGTCTCATGAATGTCATATGTCGCTTCTGTTCTGCTTATAGATTTCAAGGAGAGTTAATTATTGAAATCGTGTAATCAACACGCGTTTCTGCTTGTATAAATAAATCTATACTATAATAAGAGCCGCGTCCATCCGTCCTTGTGTCACACTCTTCTAATCGATAGCTTTGATAGACACAAGGATAAAGGTTAAGAAATACAAGAAATTATTCTATTGCATTATTTTTCTGTGGTAATTCAATTCCCTTTCACTTGCATTATGGTCTCCAGAATACACTATCGGTTTATTTTTACAAATAGAAATTTTCTTTGGACCTTTTTCTACTGAATTTCATCATGATGCTTTGAAATTTTTAATTGATAATGCGAAAAGAAATGTTTTAAATTAGTTTGACCAGTAACCTGGCTACCACTTAGTATAAGGCCAAAGATTTTGGAAATTGAGTTATTGTTTTCGGAATTGTAATTTTCTTAAAAAGCTTCAAAAAGATAATAGAGGATTTTCAGAATAAAATTCCGGCAAAAAAGGCCTATAAGGATAGAAACGTGTCTAACCGTAGGAGAAAAGCAGCAAGACTTCGACAGCAAGAAAGACGCCGAAGACTATCGGACGAACAACGCGAAATAGCAAGATGAAGCAATGCTGCCAATGAGAAGTTAGAGCTAACTTGACCCTTGAACGGCGTTTGGCAATTCTACGGAATAATGCAGAGCAACACCGAGTAGCTAGAGAGAGCTTAACACATGAAGGAAGAGATGAAATTCTTCGGCATGACGCTGAACATCATCGAGTGGTACAAGAGAATTTAACTCAAGAAAGAAGGGATGAAATTCTTCAGATTATTGCCGAACAGCATCAAGTTGCACGAAAAACTTCAACTCAAGAAAGAAGAGATGAAATTCTTCAGCAGAATGCATTCGCTCACAGATTAGGTAATTATTTAGATTAGACGGGCATTGCACTAATAAATATATAAACACACGACAGTCAGTCTTAGTATTAGATTAGATGAATGAATCAAAGGTGTACGACGAATTATTGTTTTAAATGAATGCTTATTATTGATTTCATTCAGAACTTCCTTTCTGCATCTTATCTACCGATAACATGGTCTAGAAATCATCAGTTGAAATTCCTTGGTATAAAAGAGATAAAATTAAGGATCTATGAAATAAAATAGATTTTTTAGTTTTCCCCGTGGTACTATCATCATCTGAATGCGAATATTTTTCACAAATATATACAGAATATCTATTCTATATCTTATCTACCAATAACATGGCCGTGTAAGAGAAGAAGACTAATAACAGAAAAATGGGTTATTTTATAGTGATCCGGCGCCCATTTTATTCACAATATAAAGCTTATAATACATGCATACCCGATCTGATTTCAGTTCCATAATTTTTCTTTACTAATAGATAAGAAGAAATGGGACAGACAAACACTGAGAGAGAGGGAGAGAGAGAGAAAGAAAGAAAGAGAGAGAGAGAGAGAGAGAGAG
>VCRD01001841.1:35272-48998 GCA_006783055.1 Trinorchestia longiramus
AAAGAGAGAGAGAAAGAGAGAGAGAGAGAGAGAGAGAGAGAGAGAGAGAGAGAGAGAGAGAGATGGAGATACGCTGTCTATTATATATATAGATACTAACAGACTTCCCAAAGTGGATTTAAATTTGTTTAAATATTAACAGAAATTGCATTACTGGAGTAAATCTATCTCACACCTGAAGTACGAGTAGAAATCAAATATCAGAGAATTGCATGCGCAGTCGACTACGTTAACAATAAGTAGCATTAACTGAGGAGTTTCAGCTGCATCAGGCTAATAATATTAGTGTAGTTTACTGCAAGCAGCTTGAAAACGTAGCTCTTTGCTATCACAAAGTTAAGTATATCTCATTGTCTGAGAGTTTCTCAACGTCTGCATTTCAGAGACTTCAGTCGAGTTCCAATAAGGTCAGTCAAGTACAATTAAGTTCAGTCGAGTACAAATAATTCTAGTTGAGTACAAATAAGTTCAGTCGAGTAAATGTAACTTCAGTCAAGTACAGGTAACTTCAGTCGAGTACAGGTAACTTCAGTCGAGTACAGGTAACTTCAGTCGAGTACAGGTAACTTCAGTCGAGTACAGGTAACTTCAGTCGAGTACAAGTAGCTTCAGTGGAGTAGCAACACCATTATAAAAAAATCTGTAGTACTGAAGTAGATGTCAATTAAGTATTAACTGTACTAGATGACCATGAGGGGCTTCAGTTAGTTATCAATAGAGCAAGAGATGGAAGGCAGTACAGGATGTTCATAAGCAAAATTATTTATTTACACATTATATTTTTTTACATTTTTTTGCTTAGTAAATAAGTTATATGTTTTCCAGGTATAATGTTTATCATAATTGCTAAAGTCTTAGTTAAAAGAATAGCTATTTTAGAGTGGCATAGGGTGTGAAAATCTCTGACAAATATTACAAAGACGTAAAGTTAGGGGATTGCTAGCTTGGAGGCCGTTGAAGCGGTTCAAAGAGACTTGACAAGTAAATAATAGGCTTAGACAAAGTCGTCGCTGAACTGCCAGAAATTCCAAACGCAAAATTCATTAGAGAATATCTTAAAAAGAAACACAAAAATTTCCCGAAAAATCTGGTAAAAGAGGGGAGTGTATGTCAGAACCATGTCCACCATTCGTCACAAAAACTTGAAGACCTCTCCTTACAAACATCAATAGAAGCAACCATTATCAGCGTAAACTGTGGACAAACGTTTTGCAAGCCTCGAGTTTACTGACTAAAATAAATTTTATGCCCAGCAAAATTTTAACGGGCAATTCAACCTACAATTTTAGTCCGCGAATTGTGAAATTGACATCCGGGTTGTCACTTGCAGACAAGGAGCAGCGTCTGTGATGATTTTGGCCACGGTCACTGAAACAGGAACGAGTTCATTGATTTTTGTAAAAGAAGAGGTTAAAATTAACTAAAAAAAAATCCGCAATGCTGTTTTTGCAAAGTCATTGTTGGTTTGGGTAAAAATGATTAGAAAAACACTAGTGATCATTTCAGCATGACTCGGCGCCCTCACACAGAGCTAAGAAAACACAGGAGTGGTTGGCATCCAATGTTCTCTACTTCATTTCAAAGGAAGAATAATAGCCTCTTCCATCACCAGACCTGAATCCTCTCGATTACGGCATCTGGTTCATATTGAAGAGTAAGCTCTCAGCGACACATCATCAATATTTGAAGACAGTGAAGTCAAAACTTCAAAAAGGATGAGCTAAACTCCGTCATAAAGTCACTCGTGACTTGTGCAGGTCATTCTCTAAGCGTCTTCAGCTTGTTATCGACGCAGACGGAAAACACTGAGTAAAATGTGTTCATTTTCCACTACTACATGTTTATCAATTATTTTCTTGTTGTTGTATATGTATACATTTGTTTGTTTAACATATACAGGGTGTCTCAAAAAAATGTACTCACCCTTTAACCGTTGCTAACATGCTGTCTTCTTTGTGTTGCAGGTGTGAGGTTCGAACCTTTGCGAACATGATTCTTTAATCACATTTAATCATGTTCGCAAAGGTTCGAACCTCACACCTGCAACACAAAGAAGACAGCATGTTAGCAACGGTTAAAGGGTGAGTACATTTTTTTGAGACACCCTGTATATAGGCCCTAAATGTTCTAACGTTTATTATTAAACATCCTGTAGAATAAGTCTCTTTCTCACCATTCTGTTCTACTGCTCCTTCTACCTCCCTTTTAGTTCCGTTCTACCATCCTTTCCTGCCCCGCCTATTTTACCTCCTTCTATCACCTTCGTCCCCCATAAAGTCCTCCCCCTTCAACCCTTCCCTCTTTCTACCCCTCCTCCCTTATACCCCCCCCCCTTCTATCCCGCCTACCTTCTATCACTAACCCTTCACTCCTTCTCCCTTCTACTTCCCTTCAACTCCCTTCTATTCCTCCCCCTTCAACTATTCTCTCTTCTACTTTCCTTCAACTTCTTTCTTTACATCTTGTACCTACTTTCTTCCCCCCGTCTACCCCCCTCTGGGCTGAACAGCCCCAGAAGCGCCACAGCGACGCCTGCTCTATCTCGCTTATCGCCGTCTTGTTCGGCGGCAGCTCGCCTTCTGTCGTTGGCAAATATTTGAAAAATGTTTGATTATTGAAGCGAGAGATGACAAGATGTACAGCCAAAGCCTGGCTGGAAAAAGTTCTCCAACCAGCTATACTTGCCAGACTTGTCAGTTTTAGTATCTAGAATACGGGTATTTAGGATACGAATTCATTTGCCCAAGCACAGCTGATAGTATTTCGGGTATCTAGAATACGGTTTCATAGCGAATGACATCCATTTTTCTTCTCATAAAGAGCATGGTGGATTTGTTGACATGATTCCAGTCTGGTACTAGAGCTTCTTGCTTGTACGTACAACCTAATGTAATCTAGTACTTAAATACCAAAGTACTCTCTCAGAATGTTGAAGTTCCACCCAAACAGGTAGGGTAAATTTGTCCTACGTGTTTGGGTAAGAGTTATTTGAATTAAAAAAAGACTTTTAAAAGTCTCGTTTTTTTAATTCAAATAACTGGTATCGATCAGTCTCTTTACAAGATATTAAGTGTGCATGATGTTTCAAATAAATACTTCCAATAAAAATTTAAACATAAAACTTGAAATCTTGTATGACCTGAATGAATACTTTTTATCATACCATTATATTTAACTGAATAGGTCATGCAAAAATTCTCAGTTTAGGTTTGACTAATTTGAAATTTTTGTTAAGATGAATGTTGTTGTTGTTGTTTATCAGTTATTGTCAGCTCAGGAAGCTAGCATCGCGCAACACGCACGCCACTCAAACGAGAAAGATGAATGTATTAAAGATTTACGACAAATTATGGTATTTTAGACTAATATTTTTCATGAATATATACAGAACTTCCATTATATATCTTGTCTACCGATCACATGGCCTAGATAGTACTCGTGGAAATTCCACGGATTAATAGTCATAAAATTAGGGATCTATGAAATAAATTACATTTTGCAGTTTTACATGAGGTACTATAAGAACCTGAATATTTTTCATGAATGAATATAGAAATTCCATTCTGTTTCTTGCATCCCGATAACATAGCCGTGTAGAAGAAAGAGGCTAAGAACGGGAAAAGGGCACATTTTAGAGTAATCTGACGCCTTTGGTATCCACAATACAATGCTTATATTACATGTATACCCGTTTTGATTTCAGTTCAATTATTTTTCTTAAATAATGGATTGGAAGAAATATGACAGACACACACGGATAGAGAGAGAGAGAAAGAGAGTGAGAGAGAGAGAAAGAGAGAGACAGACAGACATAGATGGAGATTCAGTGTGTATTATATGAGTAGATAATTCTCCTTCAAAACTATGTCAAATACAAAGGAATACATACGAATATCCGGTATAGGATGTATCTTGTTCCACAACAAACTCCTTCGACATCCCCTTCTTTCTCCCCTTCTACTCAGCGACCCAGTCTATTCACTTCCTTAAGTATTTTATTATGAATATGTAGTGAATTAGTACAAACGAATACCGTGGTGAGGCTAGATTTCCTTCACGCCCGGAAGTTGTACGTCAAGCAATGTGAGAATAAGACAACGGAAGAGAATACAGTGATGAGGCTATGCTCCGTTTCGCCCAGAAGCACGACGTTGACCAATGAGCGATCCCGCTCAGGCAGCAGCGCCCAGCCAACCGCTCTGTATAAGGAGGCGGAAACGTTCTGTTTCACGGAACGATTTTTGGAAGGGATAGGGAAGATCATCTCTCCTACTCATGTAGAGTGGGAGAGACGAGCGGAAGATATTCAATGTGAAGAGAACAAATCCCAGGGACAGACCCCAACCACTTAATCCATGTGCTCAAAGCGCTCATTTCTATCCTCCCCCTAGTATCCATTTCCGTTTTACCCCCATACTTAGGTACACCCTGTGCCAAACTCTCCCTCAAATCTTTCCTATTGGTACCGACTTCACTTCACTGTTTCACGGATTCTCTACCAAGCGCTTCCAAGGTCAACATCTCCTCCAAGAACTTTCATCACCTGAAGAACTCTCAACTTACAGCCAACAGCAGAGCAAAGGAAGCAGAAACCAGCCATCCTGTCTGCGGACAGGATGGGCTCAAACAACCCACGCACTACCAAGAACTACGCTCTGCAACTATACACGTCCCGGCAAGATGTCAGTACGCCGGTACTCGACGTCAAAACGTGTACAGCGAAGAAAGAAGACTTAATTAACAGAATATTCAGACGCCTAAATACGACCAATGAAACTTACCCTACCTTTAATTGCCTTTTCTCCTATTGGGTTCCTTGACGGTCCCTTACTCCTTCAGGCGCTCACTCTGAGTAAGATAGAAGATAAAGATATTTAATGTCTGATCGGAAATAAAAAATGTCTGAGGGTTGTGATTGAAAAGTGATTATTAAAGTTATCACTATAAATATTTTCCTACTTTTTTATTAATGTATCCATCATTTTTATTTCATTTATTTATAAAATGATTGATAGAATGACTAATTTACACACACGTAGGGGTTTTTATTTACCGATTTCTGGCGTAATTGATTATTAAATATATGTTTCTTTCTCAAATAATCATGCATTTTGCTTTACTTAAAAACTTATGCACCTGCAAGTTAGACTTTAATTTATTTATTTCAATTAAGCATATATATTTACTAATTTATCAACTGATTCACATGTGTATCTATCACTGTGGTCTGACAGACACAGACACATGATGTGGTTGCCCCATGAACAAACATGGTCTGAACTGCTCGCTATTACATGTATAGTCATGACACTTGCATCATCCAGACAAGTCACTTACACTCTAGTTATCAACACTCTAGTCATCAACACTCTAGTCATCAACACTCTAATCATCAACACTCTAGTCATCAACACTCTAGTCATCAACACTCTAATCATCAACACTCTAATCATCAACACTCTGGTCATCAACACTCTAGTCATCAACACTCTAGTCATCAACACTCTAGTCATCAACACTCTAGTCATCAACACTCTAATCATCAACATTTTAGTCATAAACACTCTAGTCATCAACACTCTAATCATCAACATTTTAGTCATAAACACTCTAGTCATCAACACTCTAATCATCAACACTCTAGTCATCAACACTCTAATCATCAACACTCTAGTCATCAACACTCTAGTCATCAACACTCTAGTCATCAACACTCTAGTCATCAACACTCTTGTCATCAACACTCTAGTCATCAACACTCTAGTCATCAACACTCTAGTCATCAACACTCTAGTCATCAACATTTTAGTCATCAACACTCTAATCATCAACACTTTAGTCATCAATATTCTAATTATCAACTTTCTAGTTATGAACACATTAATCATCCACTCTCTATTCATTCACACTTTATTCATTAACAAATTTATCATCCACACTCTTGTCATTCACACTCTATTCATCAACATGTGAAGCAACAAATCTTTTGTTATTTACACTGCATTCATTAACACATTAATGATCCAGTCTCTAGTCAGTTACGCTGCATTCATTAACACATTAATGATCCAGTCTCTAGTCAGTTACGCTGCATTCATTAACACATTAATGATCCAGTCTCTAGTCAGTTACGCTGCATTCATTAACACATTAATGATCCAGTCTCTAGTCAGTTACACTGCATTCGATAACACATTATTCATCCACACACCACTCATCCTGCCTCCGTGTAAAATCTGACCACAAATAAGAGGACAGTGGATGTTTACGATGAACGTAAATATAATACAAAAAAATTAACAGAGTTTTACTATGGTTTGTGAATTCATCGCTAAATACTAGTATAATCTTTACGTTGGAGGTGAATTTGTCGCACAATACAAGCAAAATTTAAATTTGTTGATGTGTCGTGCCTTAAAAAGTAAGTTAACAGTAAGGAGTATTTACCGTGGAGTTTTAATACATTCATTTAGTACACGCGTACACATCACTTCACGCTGCATTGTTGATGTACTTCTTTTATATTTCTTCTCTAATCGATAAATTGAAATACTCCTTTTACTGATCCACCAAGTCATAGTTTAAACAACATGCTTCTATAAATGTGTACTTCTATACATGTGTACTTTTATGCATGTGTACTTTTATACATGGGTACTGCTATACATGGGTACTGCAATACATGGGTACTTCTATACATGGTTACTTCTATACATGGATACTTCTATACATGTGTACTTCTATACGTGTGTACTTGTATACATGTGTACTTCTATACATGTGTACTTTCATACATGTGTACTTTATACATGGGTACTTCTATACATGTGTACTTCTGTTCTATTCAAATACCTGGGTAATAAAGTAGAGAATTAATAATTCATTTATTTTTTCTCTGTTTTTTGGGGACTTTTGTGGACACATTTACTTATTCATTCATTTTTGTACAGTTGAAACTTTAATGGTTGTCTTCAGATTTAAAATAATCAGTATTATTAAGAGACTCATTTATTCAACTCGTGCATTTCCTGATGAAATTTTATTTATTAATTTTCTATATTGTAAACATTGATCTTCTTGTTTTATCCACTCGTAATTTTTTTATTCGCTTAATTAACAAGTTATATGATTGTTTCATATATATTTTATGTATTTATTTCTTTTATGTGTACATACGTATACTGTTAAAAAGCTATTTTATGCACATATTTGTCTATATCTGTTTGTGAATTGAATTAACTATTCACACTTATAGCAGTTTTTTCTTCATGAACTTGCCTTAGTGTTTTATCATGAATTTTTTTGTTACATACTTTATTTATCAAAAGATATAAAAAGAAAACATCTTAAGCTCAATGCCATCATTTTTCCATTCTTTCTTTGTATATCCAAAAAAATTCTCATCTCTGAAAGTGTTTTTGATGTCATGGTATCGGAAATATTGAAGGCTCCGAGCGTAAATGGCTTGAAATTCATAATGGTGATTTCCGTCCCTTAATTCGAAGTAATATCTGCATTGACACCACGCCCGTGACAGCAGCACCTCCAGCACGCCGATGCTCACGCTCACACCACCTCACATAATTCAAGCGAGAGAGTTTTGGTGAGCCAACCAACTTTATGTTCATGCAGTAATGACCGCAAGCGAAGTTTTACGAGCCGGCACAGCTGTAATTTTTGCACTTCCATTCTGTGCTAGTGCATGATCTCACGTATGAGACCAGCGAAGAAAATTTCCTTGTTTGGGTAAGCCGTGAACTAAAAACGAGTTTTTTCATTTGTGAGCAAAATAAAGCTGAAGTTCTCACGTCTTAAAGGATCGTAACACTCTGTAATTTAAATTCTCGAGACTTGACCCTTTCCTAAAAAGAATATTGAAGAAAAGTGCTGCCATGCTTTCGACATTTTAGTTCCGAGACTTTGCTTTTATTTTAAATGTATGCAGAAGAGAGAAGTTCTCGCGCTGATGGAGAATAAAACTACATCTCCATGGCGGGCCTTTTTCAAAAGAAGTAAGATACTTATGTTTGCGCCTGGTGACTTTTATACACATTTATCTGACGTACGAGGGAAAACAAACATCAACTGTTCATCACGTGCTCTATAATAAATACCTATCTGCTCAGAATGAACTACTGTTTTAATAAATCATAAATTTTTACACCTTTCTTGGTGTTTTTACGAGTAAGTCATACACTGTAAATATTTTTTGGAAATTTAATATCCGGAACAAAAAGGAAGTGCAGCTGTCATTTTTAGTTTCGTTAACTTCATCAGGCATGTCTTCAATTGTGTGTCCGACACAATGAGGCGAACTGTTTACATTTTAAACTATTTATAATAAACTCTAAGACATAATGAGACTTGTGTCATTTTCCACAAATGAAGCTCTGGGGATCAACAACTAAGTTCTTTAGTTTTTTACTTCACGATTTAAAAAAATGCTCATCTTGAATAACTTCAATTGTCGAAGATGAGAAGCAGCAAAAACATGCAGATAAAACCATGTTTTAGCATGCTTTTTATTAATTTAAAACCAATTCAAACAGTTTTCAATTCAATTCAGCTCTTCTAATATTTATAGAAAAATCTTAAAAACTGTTCTTGTATTTTATTCATCAGAATCAAAGCTCAGACGAAGCCTTTTCTGACGAGAAAAATTTATTGCAAAGCCGCAGCAGTGAGTGAAGACAACTCGACTGCAAAATTGTGCTTCAGTTCTCTTGCCACACGAAGACGCAAGAATTTAGTTTCTTTTTGACATTTGAAGAATTCTTTTCGAAGTAATGTTTCGTAAAACGCGTGGCACAAATTGTAAACTGAATCTAAAGCATTTTGCAAAAAGTTCGTGTTTCTTCAATTGATGAAGACAAGTAAATTAAGAGTTTCAAAAATCTTACGCTGTTGAAAATACTTACATCGGATAATTACGCCTGTTTTTCCTGCATGTTTAAAAATGCATGTTGGAGTACAAGAAAAAAATGCATCACATTAATCAAGTTATTATTCCTTGTAGTAGTAGTAGTAGTAGGATGTATATTTTCAATTGAAGTACCAGCGAGCGCTCAACTTTTGAAAAGTTATGTTCGAGGCTTGCGTTGCAGTTGCGTTTTGGTAAGCGAGCATGAAAATACAAAAAGATCCATTTCTTCTTGACATTAAATTTGTTGTTCTCTACCCATGATTAAGTATAAAAGCAAACCCACTTTCGTACAACAAATGCATTTCAATGTTGACAGTTTTTCACTTAGGGGATTATTATGCAAGGATCAATAATAAACAAGCCTCTTGTATATCAAAAGGTTTTTGTTTCATTCAATGTTGTAGTTAAATAGATTTTTTCCTTCTCTTCCTACCCATTTCACCATCCAGCTGAACACTTGATGCCTTCTTGAAACACTATATTACTTATGGTTAAGATTAATTTTCTATTTCTGTTTCTCTTTCTGTAGCTTACTGCATTATCTAGGACTTATTTTTATTTATTTGAATTAACAGCAGAGATGCGTCTCTTCATTTTGTTGCTCAGTTAAAACAATGAGTGACTCTTAACCATAAAAACTTAATACAAACTTAAAAGATGTTCATAGCTTGCAAGCCCATCTCTCCAACGTGTAAAATTAGTTAGCATACAGAAAAAATATCACGAAGCTGAAATAATTAATCAAAATCCCTTTCTACGTGTCCAGCTCTTTCCAAGTTGCGTCGTCGTGGATTGTTGAGTTTTCCTCCGTAATGCCTTGTAGAAACCAGTTCAATTAATGTGTTTTACTTCCTGCAATTCTTCCAGGTGAATAAAACACTCGATCTCCCTTCTCTGAGTGCATTTACTTCTCTTTTTACGGTGTATGAAATAGAAAAACGTGCACATGAGCGCATTTTATTGATATCGTCCGAGGGAGTGAAGAGCGTCATCTTCATCCTGCAGTTGCTTCTATTTTTTGTTTATTTTTGCTCTGACCGAATAAGAAGCTTTAATCAAGAATTTCTAATCAGCTCACGATTTCTATTTTGCTCTGAAAGAAACAGGGATTGACCTGGGACTGATTTTTGTCTTTGCGAGCGGATTAAGGAGACAGGCTGTCGGGTCATTGATTAATAAAATGGGCCTTCGGGAGTGGATTAATGAGACAGTTTGTCAGAGAGGATTAATGTGACGGCTGTCGGGAGGGGATTAATGAGACCGACTGTCAGGGCGGATTAATGAGACGGACTGTCGTAGTGAATTAATGAGACAGACTGTCGGATTGGATTAATGAGACGGACTGTCGGAGTGGATTAATGAGACAGACTGATTAATGAGACTGACGAGTGCCATCTAATCTTGGAAATTTACTATGTCCCAAACGAAAATGGTATCGTAACTCTAATTTTCATGATAGAAACAAAATCTGTTTTTTGTACCTAACGCAAGGAACAAGCACCTTACAGTGTCTTTAGAACTTAGAATTCATGTATTTGGGACTAAAAGTCTGATGCATTTCCTCTAGAAGTAATGTTGCCAACATTCCCTTTGCTGGACTCTTTGGAAACATTTTATGAGCCCAAAATATTTGTTGTGAGCAATTGTAATTACCAAGTTTTTCTTCTATATGGTGCTTCAAATTTTACGTGTACAGTATAGAAACGCATGGAACATCAAATTTAAACGTTTTAAAGCCTTCCTACTGAATGTTCATCATTAACATCGTTCAAGGACAGACATTTTGTAATTAATTGAAGAAATATACTTTTACCTTGAACCAGAAAGAACTCGATTACCTGTTCTGATGGAGCGTCAGGATTGCTGGTCAAAGACTTCGTTTCCACGAGTCTGGAATTGCATGTTCTGCTCTACCAAGTCTTACTCTTTGTAGAATTAATTGTGTTAAATCCTTAGTTTACATCATACAAAATAAATAAGTATCAATAAAATACCTTGTACTGCAAGAAGTGTGTTTCTCGTTCAGGTACATACCACCTCGAGTACGCAGCTAAAGGTTAAAGATTAAATAATTAAAGTCAAAAAGGTAAGGTCAAAAAGAAGTGCTTAAAGAGGCAATGATAGAAATTTAGAATATGATGTATAGGGTCATAAAGATTAGGTTACAAAAAATGAGGTTAATAATATCTACTTGAACATATGTGGTTCAAACGATACGATAGGTATAATGTTAAATATATAAGGTTTAAAATATTGGCTTCCAAATCAAACCTTATTAATGAATTATGGGGGTTTTAAATCAATCAATAACAAATTTGTGCTTCAAAGTATATGAGAGTTGAAATAATAAAACTAAAAAGAGAATAAGAAACAAGTTAAAAAGAAAATTTAGAAATATGTGAGGGAAATAGGAGGAAAAAGATAATGTCAAAAATATAAGAGGAGAATATAACTTAAAATATAGAGTTAAGATATAAGTTAAAAAGTTAAATTTAAAAATATAAGGGGAAAAATAGAAAGTTTTAATGGTTGAGTGGTGACTGACGAATGGTTTAAATTTTTTATATTTTTTAAATTATTTTTTAATGTTTTTAATTTTGTAAATTTTTAAATGGTTTAATTTTTTTGAAATTTTCGAATTTTTTGAGTTTTTTGAATATTTTATTTTTTATTTTTCTATTTTGTTTTATTTTTTTAAATTACTTAAAAGTTTTCCTTTGTATTAGTTTTTGAATTTTCGGAATTTTTTAAATTTTTGAGATTTTGTCAGTTATTTGAATTTTTGAAATTTTTTAAATTTTTTGAATTTTTTGAAATTTATGAATTTTTTGAAATTTTAAAAAAGTGCTGCTAGCGTATCAGTGATACCGACAATACCTTACTTATGTGCGAACCTGTACTATGCGGCCACATGAAATTGCGAATTTTTGAACGTGGCCCTTGCACTGAAGTTTGCCAACCCCTGATCTAAAATAATGGAGCAGAGAATAAGAGAACAAAGAGAAGCAGCAAGAGAGCGACAGAGAAGGAGCCGACAGCGCTNTGAAATTTTTTAAATTTTTTGAATTTTTTGAAATTTATGAATTTTTTGAAATTTTAAAAAAGTGCTGCTAGCGTATCAGTGATACTGACAATACCTTACTTATGTGCGAACCTGTACTATGCGGCCACATGAAATTGCGAATTTTTGAACGTGGCCCTTGCACTGAAGTTTACCCACCCCTGATCTAAAATAATGGAGCAGAGAATAAGAGAACAAAGAGAAGCAGCAAGAGAGCGACAGAGAAGGAGCCGACAGCGCTTGCGAGAAGACGAAAGGCAAGCAACTCGTGATAGAAGCAGACTACGAATGCAACAGCGAAGGATGAATATGAGTCAGGAGGAGCGAGAATTGCATCTTCAAATTATGGGGAAAAGAGATCAAGAAAGTCGAAATGATATGAATGATGTGGAGAGACAGCAACTTCTAGGAAACAGGAGAAACAGATACCAAGAAAGACAAAATGATGTGAATGAGGTGGACAGACAGCAATTTCTAGAGAACATGAGAAACAGAGACCAAGAAAGACAAAATGATATCATTGTTAATTTATTCACTACCTGTAAAATCATGCTACTGAACTAACTACGAATTATTCGCGGGTCCTGCTAGTAGTCCATTATTTTAGCTAGCTGCTTGCATTCTGCGTAACTTACAATCTAGAAAGGGTTCAAGTTGATGTGAAATAAAACAAGAAGTGCACAGCAAAGAAATTACTCGAAAGAACAGAGACCACACTATGGATTTCTGAACAATTTTAAATATATTTACTGACATTGAAACCTAGATTTATTCTACCACGTCATAGTTCCCATAGAAATTTCATGATTTAGATTTGATTAATATAAAATTATTAAATAGACGAATGTATTAAAGATTTATGACGAATTATTGTGCTTCTAATGTATATTTTTCATGAGTGTTTACAGAACTTTTATTCTGTATCTTATTTACCGATGACATGGCCTAGATAGTACCTGTGGAATTTTCACGGTTTAAAACTGATAAAATTAAGGATCTATAGAATAAAATACACTAGTAGACCCACACGTGAAAAAATTTATGTGTTTTTTACTGAATTATTTTACTGAATTATATAATCCTATCATTTTGTTGTTAAATGTCATTACCAATAATTTGGGTGGAATGGATTGAATGCATTCCAGTATACTCGTAGTTGCTTGCAAGCCATCCAGCTTGAGAGGAGAGTCACGAGTACAGATTCTGATGCTCTCAAAGAGAATAAGTGTCTAGTGGGTTTAGATCTAGCGAGTATGGGGGCACAGTCTTCAGCAATAATAAGCCCTCCCAGAAAACCATTTGATGAATGCTGAGTTGTTTTAATTTAACTTCAATTTATATGAAGAATGTGACAAGTTTCTATTTCTTTGTTCCAAAAAGAGAAAGGAAAAATACCAAGAAATATATTCATGATTCAATTATTTTGAAACAAACAAAACATTCTGAAAATTCCCCTCCCCTGCACACCTTCTCTTGCCTCGTTGTTTTCCTTAATCTAACGATCAAATAAGAAGGTCTAATTTTACAGGAGGCAGGCGAATAAAAACCTCTAATGATGGCCAAACTTCGTTCATTTAGAAATTTTGAAGGCGTTCCGAGGCGCGGTTTCCAGCACTAAAGGAACGCTGGAAATAAAACAAGGCGCTGTATTTAAAGGGGACGGTGGGCAAGGGGAGAATGGGGATGACAGGGAAAGAGTGGGGGAGGAGATGGGGAGACGAGGGGAGGAGAGGTCGAATAGA
>VCRD01001841.1:56085-68214 GCA_006783055.1 Trinorchestia longiramus
CTCTACTACCACGACTACTCTCCCTCTACTCTACTACCACGACTACTCTCCCTCTGCTCTACTACCACGACTACTTTCCCTCTGCTCTACTACCACGACTACTCTCCCTCTACTCTACCACCACGACTACTCTCCCACGGTTAATCCTCTACTATGGCTCTCATGGCAGCGCCTGCAGTAAAATCAATGCTATGTGGCGGGCAGCTCAATTATAGCTTCCGTCTAACGTTCTAATTTCTTTAAAAAATGAGCAAAAGTCGTAGAACAAAATTCATTCTTCATAAATCGTTTCGGTCAAATCATGCGATCAAATTTCAAAATCAGTTTTTCCCTCTCACGACTTTTGACATTTTTCTTGGAAACTTGTTCCTAAAGTTCTACCTTTGTTGAGGAACAGTTTTGTGGCCAGTATGAAGCGATCAGTTATGAGCTTGGGACGAGAACTGCTCTTACAACTAGACTGAAACCAGTCAAGCTTGGGACAAAACCTCCAAAATAAACTCAAGAGAGAAACGAGCTTGGGACAAGAGCGGTAGCCGAGGCTTCGAGACTTTTATAACAAAATCCTAGCCATTTCCAGGATGAAAATATGCATCAGAAAGCTTGGGGGAAAGCAAAATGCGAATAGCGAGCACTTTGATCAAGGTCAGATGATTCCACTTGCATCATGATATGAAAAAATTGATCGGAAATAAATTTGCCCGCTATGAAATGCAGACTTCTTTTATATTACGTAACAGAATAACTTAACCACAGAATTTCTTTAGAAAGAATATGTACACAGATTATATATTTCCTTGCTCTGCTGAACATAATTTCACGAAATGTTAATCATAAGAACTCACCTATCTAGAGCACCATATTGAGTATTTCCCTCAGTGAGTGCTTTGCTAAATACTCACAATACTACTAGTTGTACACTGAAACTGTTCAGTCGTACAAGTATTGACCTCAGTGAGTTTGTAGCCTTGATAAAATACTGATATTCATGACTTGAATTTGACATGCTGTATGTCAGCCAGTGTGACTGATGAGTAACTGTCCAGCCCTATATATATATATATATATATATATATATATATATATATATATATATATATATATATATATATATATATATATATATATATACAGGTGTCCCTCATTAAGTCCTCGTATATTGAAATAATTCATTTTAGTCACACATTCTAAAAATTTAATTCGCAGAATGGCTGAAATTGCATAAAGGATATCATGTTATGAAAGATAATACAGACGATATTTGCTTTTAATAATGTATGTATACATTCTTGGTCTTTATAGAAATAAGAGTTCACTAAACTTAACATTAAACTTACATTAAGTATCAGTGAATAAATAGTCGTAGGTACAGTCTTTTTGTACGGTAATAATTATTGTATTTTTCCGTTATATGTCAATGTCTGTTATAATATTTTTTCCGTATATTTCCTGGTAGGATATTTCTATAAACTCAACTGCACTCATTTCTTTTCACTCACCACAGCAGTCAGCTGACTCACTCACCACAGCAGTCAGCTGACTCACTCACCACAGCAGTCAGCTGACTCACTCACCACAACAGTCAGCTGACTCACTCACCACAGCTGTCAGCTGACTCACTCACCAAAACAGTCAGCTGACTTATTCGCATGAGTACAACTAAGAAGCAGCGATGAAGGAAGAAAACTTCTCCAGATGATGTAACTGATCTGAGCCCANACACAGCACTGCTGAGTGATGCACACAGCACTGCTGAGTGATGCACACAGCACTGCTGAGTGATGCACACAGCACTGCTGAGTGATGCACACAACACTGCTGAGTGATGCACACAGCACTGCTGAGTGATGCACATACTTCTGGTCATCAACAGAGAGTTTCGATCATATTCCAGAAGACAGTTTCTTTTTCTTTTGTTACACAAACAAAAGCCTCGTCAGGCTGGTCCCTCGTTGTGGGGAAATAGAAATTTTCATTTCACGACATCTGAAGCTGGCATTCATTGTTCCAGTGGCAGTCTTGTGTCAGTATGAAATAAAAGAACAGCTTTGTTGCGTGTCTTGTAATTCTTCTGCACGGACGAGGAAAGCTGCAATCGAACAAGCGATGCCTGAAACATCATTTCCTGTTGCTCTTTGAGCCACACAAAGTTCTTTCTTTCTGAAGGAAAACATTTGTACACAATGAGCGGCAATGAAATGTACTTTCTGTAGAACTACATGAGTCATTCTCCATCACGATATTAATACTCACGATAATAATTATTATAAATCTCAACATATTTCTATTCACCATAATGTTCATATGCACCTCAATAATATTGACCGTCAATATAATATTAATACTGACCATAATTTTAATACACACAATGATATCTGTATTTACGTACCATAGTTTTTAAATCATGCAACTTGCAACAAAGTTTTTTGAATATAAAAATAAGAGAAGCAAGATTTTAGTATATGATTGTGTCAACTGACCTGCAGTATGAGTGTGTGACAACTGACCTGCAGTATGAGTGTGTGACAACTGACCTGCAGTATGAGTGTGTGACAACTGACTCTAAGTAAAATACTTTAATTCTACCTCAATAAATGTACTTTGATTCAATGTACTTTTTGATGCTGAATTAAAAAATTCATCATCAGAAGCTCACAATTTTCCTACATTAATATCCCTGCACTGAACATTAACCAGCTCTATTGCTCTCCTCTTAAGTATTATAGTTTAACAAACTACTCATCTAATTCTTTGATTCGCAAAAATCGAAGAACAGAATTGAGCCAAAAGTGTTTTCTAAATCAATCCCAAGAAACGGATGCAAGAATTCGGTATGCAAATAACCCTGGAAGCGGCCGTGTTCCCACACGCAATAGAAAGAATTGATGAACAGTTGAATTGCAGTGTTTCTTCAGAACTTATAACCTGACAGCAACCAGACAGAATTCTGTGAGAAAAATTAGGGTTTCTTATTGCATTTGGAATGAGGCTGTTTTTGGCTTAGAATGCCATGTCGTCATCTCTCTGTGGTCTAAGAAAATAAAATTATTTTTTCCCTTCACAAACAGACTCTTATCTAAAATAACTTGGAAGAATATCAGTCAGAATTTAATTCTCGCCGCTGGATTTGCTAGGATCTAAACTCTAAGACCAAGAAGATTTATCCACCTGTTATTTCTGTATTTTGCACTGGTTTAGTTGAAAGATAATATAATTTTCCCCTTTATTTGATTATTCCATTCTTCTTTCATGCCTTCAACAATGTGGATGCAGGAAACTTTTTCGTGCACCAACATGCACATACATTAAATAACAGAGAATAAGGCAAGGTTCATTAAAAAAAATTTCGTTCATGAGTTTCGTTTATGAAGAAAAGATCAATTTTGACGAGCAAGAATTAATTGTATTAACCGCGTTTTCATTCAGATCTCTGATATTGATGTTACCTTGTCTTGTGGGCGTTAAATAATAATCAGAAACATAACTTTATTACACAAAGATTTCTCAGAACTCTACATTTGACGTCTTAATGTTAGGTTACCTCACGTTTGTATCGCTTGGACAATTTTGTTTTGAATCTGCACTCAAAGAATTATTTGAATCGAAGTGTGTCAGCTTCAGTGATTGATTTTTCCAGTGCAGACATGAAGGAATGACAATAACTTCTTAAGAATATGAACTTATAATGAAAATTAAAGTAAAGAAGACTGTTGAGCTCGTAACTTTATTTCCCTAGTTGGGACTAGACATTGCAAATAACTGTGTAAAATGTTTAGGTATAAGAATATTTTTTACCATTTTCTTGTATTCTGATGCTGTGATATTTAGTGAAGAGTTAAACTCTACAGATTTCGACAAGATTACCTCAATTATTTGTAGGCTTAATAAAGCGAAATTATGATACCAACGAAAATTTCGATCACAAAACCAAAAAATTGAATGAACCATAATGTCAGTATGAGTGTTTTGTGTGCAAAAAGACACACACATCTTACTCTTCACTCAATTTTTTTCCTTATAAAAACTAGAAAAGTGTCAGATCATTTGCTGCACCTTGTATACATCTAAAACTCTCTCAAAAATTTACTAACTGATAATTGATACCGGGAAGTGGTTGTGCATCTGGCATAAACTCTTATCATTTGTACAGCAAAATTATTATCATTCGTAACCTCTGTACTCTTTCTGCACAACAGAGAAGTTATGAAAGCAAAGAGAACCTTTGATGATAGGCCTCATATGTTGGAGCCATTATAAAGGTATTACATAAACTAGATAAAATACTTGAGAAGTATTTTTGAGTATTAGAGATAAGTTCTATTAGATCTGAGGGATCAAAAAATAATTATCAGTTGTTTTAGCTTCGAGAAGCACTTTGGATTAGAAAAATGAAAAATGGTTGCAATGAAATTCATAAAATAATTTTTGCTCGCGAATTCTGATATTTTCTAGCGATCAAAGCTGAAGAACGAAATATTTTGCCGAAGCGAAACTACCGTGATTCTTAGTCGGTTTGTTTCCATGATGGGACTCTAGAAACCTCATGGATCTACATTATTGAGGTGCTGGAGAGTGCAAGGATGCAAACAAAAAATGTACACTCTAAACTTACCTGCTGCAACGACAAGAAAATGAATGTTGAAGGAAATAAGGAAACTTACAATAGAATGTTACTGGAAAACGTTCATAAGTAATGATAGTGGTATATGTTTCTGAAACTGAAAATTATACTTAGATAAAAATACTCACGTATATGAATAATAAGAGTAAATATTAAACAGAACAAAACAAAGTGCAAAACACCAACTGAAAAGATTCATTGGAGGAAGGAAGCAACGACAAAAATATGAAGGAAAAGGATGTACCAGAAGCTGATAGGTCGNTTGAGTATTAGAGATAAGTTCTATTAGATCTGAGGGATCAAAAAATAATTATCAGTTGTTTTAGCTTCGAGAAGCACTTTGGATTGAGAAAAATGAAAAATGGTTGCAATGATATTCATAAAATAATTTTTGCTCGCTAATTCTGATATTTAACTGCGATCAAAGCTGAAGCACGAAATATTTTGCCGAAGCGAAACTACCGGGATTCTTAGTCGGTTTGTTTCCATGATGGGACTCTAGAAACCTCATGGATCTACATTATTGAGGTGCTGGAGAGTGCAAGGATGCAAACAAAAAATGTACACTCTGAACTTACCTGCTGCAACGACCTCTCAGACAAGAAAATGAATGCTGAAGGAAATAAGGAAACTTACAATAGAATGTTACTGGAAAACGTTCATAAGTAATGATAGTGGTATATGTTTTTGAAACTGAAAATTATACTTAAATAAAAATACTCACGTATATGAATAATAAGAGTAAATATTAAACAGAACAAAACAAAGTGCAAAACACCAACTGAAAAGATTCATTGGAGGAAGGAAGCAACGACAAAAATATGAAGGAAAAGGATGTACCAAAAGCTGATAGGTCGAGTGGTTTAGTTCGCAAGCAAAAAAAAAGAAGAACAAGAAAAGTTTAAAAAGAATCAGAGATAGGGAGAACAAGGAAAAAAGGATGCACGAGCAAAGGAAAGAGACTGAGAGCCAGGATGTAATGTTGCAGCACAGGCTCGAGTGATCAGTGCCTGAGTCGTGACAATGGGCTGTGGACAGCCTGTGGTCTCCAGCAGTGTCCTGCCATCGATTGCCAATGGGCGGAAAACTTATCCCCTCCGAAGAGAGAAAGAGACTTCCCTCGGAAGTCTCAGTAAAAAAGAAGCTTATGAAGTCGATCTCTGGAGAGAGATGCAAGCTCCAGGAAAGACCGGAATTTTCAAAGGACAACCAAAGGTAACGGAAGGGAAGTCGTTTCATGAACGACCTTCAAGAAGAATGCCTGCTGTTTCAATGTTCGTCGACCGCACAAGTTTATTTCGACAGCTTCTAAGTTTAAAAAAGTGAATGTATGGTTTAAATTAAATGCAATATTGAATTATTTACACTGATGATTGTTGAAGAAGTGACTGGAAATGTTCCAATTTCCCATGTGTAAAAAAATCATTAGTTGGTCTTTTTACTCAGTGGTTTTTTAGTTAAAGCAAAAATACCATATGAAGATAACATCAGCTATGTTTTTGATCCTGCTCTTAATGCTGTAGCAATAGTTCGCTGGTTCATTCACACATACCTTCTCTACCACAGCAACAAAACACGCATAAGACGTGTACTCTTGATCCAATGAGCAGTTGAAGCAATGAGTTACTTCATCTGAAGAACGTTTTGCTTTTTGATGGCAGATTTCAAACTCATCAGCCGTGGACCTCTACACAGACGAAGGCATCGCCTCGGCAGACATGAAACTCAGCACATGCTTGGATATCATCTCTGCATTCGTAGAGCTCTGCACACACAAAGGTATCAAGCGATAACAGTGGTTGAATTCTACTCAAGATTTGTGTTATATCCTGTACCTTCTCATGCGTTGTTCTAAGAGGTGTAGAGAGATTCAAGCGAGAGAACTGGGAGTCCTTTCCTCTCAGTGGGTTTCCGTAACTGAGCTTCACTTGTGTTTACTACTACTATTACTGAACTTAAATCCTTTTTACTACTACTACTACTATTACTGAACTTAAATCCTTGTTACTACTACTACTATTACTGAACTTAAATCCTTTTTACTACTACTACTAGTACTGAACTTAAATCCTTGTTACTACTACTACTATTACTGAACTTAAATCCTTTTTACTACTACTACTAGTACTGAACTTCACTTTTAATCTCAGAAACACGCAACTAACACATTCCTACCTCGTTTCTCTAGTCTAGCAAAGTTTTAAATTTATAACTATTGGATTTCCATGCATCTTTTCCAACCAAGAGCTACAAATTTTCCGAAGAAATTTATAGTAGTAAAATATCATGGGAATCTTTACAAAATTAACAGGAGATAATGTCTGAACAATATTTGGCGACACATATACTGAAATGTGAATAAAGAGAAAGAAAAACAAGACAGTTAACTATAAACGCTTTGATGAAGTGTTTAATTTGCATGAATGTAGCAAAATCTGCGATAATATGATAGTACGGCTGGGGTGATAATATGAATTATTGTGGGTCGTGTTCTAAGTCTACGGAGATTACTCCAAAGATTCAAATTACTTTTCGCAGGTTATTAAGTTTAGAGTCTTCTTAAAAAAATTTCACTGTACTCTATAAGTCTACGGAGATTACTCCAAAGATTCAAATTACTTTTCTCAGATTATTTTGCGGTCTTGTTAACGAATTTCACTGTACTCTATAAGTCTACGGAGATTACTCCAAAGATTCAAATTACTTTTCTCAGATTATTTTGCGGTCTTGTTAACGAATTTCACTGCACTCTATAAGTCTACGGAGATTACTCCAAAGATTCAATTATCTTTTGATGCTGCGTAGGTATGTCATCTACAATACATTTATTGAACACACTAAAATGTTTTTTCCAATGGAATGGAATGTAATGCTCTTGTGAATATTGATAATACTAATAGAAAAACAGTTTGAATGTTGTCAAGCATACCTTAATGTCATGCATGTATGAATTATGTCACGTATCACTGACAATCAAAAACGGAAGATTAATTTTCCAAAAAAAGTTCTAAGAGGAAATGACAGGGTCAAGCCTCTGCCACCACAAATTAATTAGGCTCGCAATATCTTTTTACATTTTCTCATTAATAGTCTAGTGACAAACTCTTTTAAATCCTGCGTCTATTTCAATTAGAAAATCCTTCAACGTAAAAGAGAGGAGGGAATTTAGCGAGACCTAATTAAAGAGAGACCTTGGCTCCAGGGTCGGGATAATAGCAGTGAAAAATTGGACGAAATATGAAAAAATTCTGTAATGGGCTGACTGCGCTGGCACTTTTGAAGTCCGCTCGTGTCCTGTGATATTCGTACGGCGCTTTGGTGACTTCAGGTGTCCATACGTGCTGTGGTATTCCTACCTAGCTTAAATAAGAAGACTTCTTGCCAAGGCTGACTATATTTCTACAAAACTCTGATAACAAGGAAAGAGAATATATACTAAAGAATTTTCACTGAAGTTGGGAGACAGGCGGCATTGATGCCTGTAATGGAACTTATACAGATCTTTCATTAAATGAAGTACAGGCATCCGACCTTACATTCTCGTCTGGAATACCACGGATTGGACTTTGGGATTATTTGGATTACACTTTGAAAAGATTTGGATTGGACTTTGGAATTATTTGGATTGGACTTTGAAAAGATTTAGATTGGACTTTGAAAAGATTTAGATTGGACTGTGAAAAGATTTAGATTGGACTGTGAAAAGATTTAGATTGGACTTTGGAATTATTTGGATTGGACTTTGGAATTATTTGGATTGGACTTTGGAATTATTTGGATTGGACTTTGAAAAGATTTAGATTGGACTTTGAAAAGATTTAGATTGGACTGTGAAAAGATTTAGATTGGACTGTGAAAAGATTTAGATTGGACTGTGAAAAGATTTAGATTGGACTTTGGAATTATTTGGATTGGACTTTGGAATTATTTGGATTGGAATTTGGAACTATTTGAATTATATTTTAGAATGATTTGAATTGGACTTTGGAATGACCTGGATTGGACTCTGGAATAATTTGAATTGAACTTTGAAATTATTTTAATTGGATTTTGGAAGAATTTGGATTAAAAATTCTAATAATTTGAATTGACATTTGGAATGATTGGGATCGTACATTGAAATGAGCTGCCAAGTAGAGCTGCTAAGTACAGCTAACAGATACAGCTGACGTATAGAGCTGCCAAGTAGAGCTGCTAAGTACAGCTAACAGATACAGCTGACGTATAGAGCTGCCAAGTAGAGCTGCTAAGTACAGTTAACAGATACAGCTGACGTATAGAGCTGGAAATAGAACAGCCAATCACAGCTGCCAAGCAGAGCACACAAGTACAGCTGGCAAGTAGAACTGCAAGGTACAGCTGACAAGGGCAACTAACAAGTACAACTGACCAGTACAGCTGATTCATTCAACTAGGAAGTACAGCTGTCAAGTACAGCAGACAAGTAGGCCTAAGCAATGCTCACACGTACAGCTACCAAGTACAGCAGCAAAGTAAGCTTGCCAAGAAGACTTGCCTAATTGAACCAGTTGCGTCAAGCGTCTGAGAGGCAGAGAGCGCCTGTAACGGATGTAATGGATGTTGCAGAGAGCCTCAATAAATCTACGGCCTTAAATGTAGAGTGGGTAAGTCTGGTCTCCACTCTTTAATAAATCAAGTTTTTAACAATGAATAGGGGATGAGTGCTTCATAAATGGGTTCTGTTAAAGCGAAGTACTAACAAGAAGCTTAATGTATCTGTCCTGTGAAGATATTCTTCTAGCAGGACTTTCATTAAATCAAACACACGACGATTAAGATTAATGTATTCTTTGTGACTTGTATATCATGTATGTACTCAACATGTTTAGGCATGTAAACACAGGCATTATTTATAAACATTATATTCCTATTGTCAGTATATTGTCAATTCATTTATTCTCATCACTTTAGCTCAAGTCTTGAGGTAGGTGCTGGATGTAGAGAGCTTGAACGTAGAGAGCTTGAACGTAGAGAGCTGGAACGTAGAGAGCTGGAACGTAGAGAGCTGGAACGTAGAGAGCTTGAACGTGGAGAGCTGGAACGTAGAGAAGTTGAAAGTAGAAAGCTTGAACGTAGAGAGCTTAAACGTAGAGAGCTTGAAGGTAGAGATGTCACGCGCACATAGTAATTGTGCGTAGAATGTCTGCAGGCTTGAGCGCACTCAGTGTTGTCGAACACTTCTCTACACATGTGAAGACAAACGTAGGGGCTCTGGTGACGGAGGTCATCGCTTCTTGCTGTGGTGGCTGGATACATTTGTGGAGACGCAAGTCCAGAGCTTTATTTCTGGTGAACCTATGTGAGTGCGAATATCATGTCTGCAAGCAGGTAAGAATGTTGCGTGTCTTGCTGTGGTGTATGTGTAACTAGTTACTCTCATGCTATTGCATCATGGCTCCGCTCTGATTCTAGGGTTAGTTGCAGCTGATAGATTAAATACTACAGTGATAGCATGCAATGTGCTACAAGACCCTCGATACAAGTAAATACTAATTGTCACAAAAAGGAATTGACCTTTATTTACACATTGTCACAAAGAGGACATGTAGAACAACATCTATAAAAAGACAATGAGCCTTTAGCACATACTAATCTATTCTGTATGTGTTCTAAATGTAATTCTTTGTTTAAAATTCACATAACATGCGTAGTGTGACTGAGTTTAGATCAGAGCAGCGATTGTACTAGAAGTTAAACCTCAAAAATCAGCGTCACACTCACTACCTGTTGGCGTAACGTCCCACTTTGCTGCATAAAGTCCCTGTGTTGTGCTGTAACATCTATAGTACAATCAATACATCCCTCCTTACCACACGGAACTGAGGGTGGTAAGTAAGAGTCTGTCATACGTTGCGTAGGTTGTAAGTCAGATCACGTGCAGTCTTAAGTTTTGTACTCGTCCTGCTCCTGCAAGGAACTATATTTGAAGACAGAAGGACAGGGACCTTTGCGCCAAAAAGATGTCAACGAGTCTTGGAATTTGGACGTGGACAAAAGAGTGATTTTTCCATGCGGGGTTTTGCCAGCCTCGTTGTCCTGCTGCCTTGGAGGCTAAGGAATGTTTCTAACAGTTTTTCTTTTCACACAACAACTTATGCATGTTATTCTGATTTTCTTTGCGTTTTTGGAGCTTGGATGGATTTTATTACAGAAACCATCTTAAGTTCTCACTAATAATAGTTATAATATAATAATAATCATATTAATAACGATAATACTCAGATTAATCATAATATTACTGTTATTATTAATACAGAACTTCCCTTTGTAAATTGTAGCCTTGAACTGTAGGAAGAGACAATGGAGTATTATTATTATTAAGATACATCAGCTACTGTGAGGAGCTCTAGAGTGTTAACGCTCCTCAGGTCTATGGAGCTGTCATGCACATCTCGTCTTAACTCGGAAATTTGGTCTTATTTTTGGCAAATGTCCACAGTTTTGACTTCTGTCTGCCATGTTTGCATAACCAAGTCATTATAAAAGTTTTCCAGCACTATGATCTCAAAGATTCTAAGGCTTTAACTTGTTTGTTGAGACTTTGACTTACTTTATTCAGTCCTTAAGTTGGCATATGTCAAGCGAGGTTACAGTGTTATTTAAAATAAAAAACATCTGTTAAGTGTTTAGTCATTTCAATTCATAGAACCAATACAAATCGCTGATTTTCACTGCAACTTTAATTTTATTTATAGCCAAACAATCTCAATTGCTTGCTACTAGCTTCAGTAAATAAACTAGTTTCGATGTCACTATTTCGAGCTGTAGTTTTAACTAAGCATCGGTCCTATTAATAATTTCTTAACATTTCGCTGCAATAATCAGCATTTCAAACACTGGACTCGGGCTGTGGCTGCCACTGACCGCACTGCCACTGACCACACTGCCACTGACCGCACTGCCACTGACCGCACTGCCACTGACCGCACTGCCACGAGGGAGGACTTCATGTTGTAATGTCCCAGTTGGGGGACGGACCAAGCAACATCGTTACCCAGGGGTAAACCCCAGAGGGAGGGGAAGGTCTGATAGACGAGCATCAATGGGGTGTCATTTCAGGAATCGGGGGATGAATGAAGCGAGGATAACGCGTGGAAGGAGAGTAGGAGTGACAAAGAAAGAGGAATAGGGCGGAAATAAGAGAAAGAAGAGGTAAGAAACAGAGGACCGTGAGGGTAACATAAAAAATTGGAATGAAAAAGGATGATGGTAGTGGAATGCAGCAAAAAATTAAAGGAAAAGAAGAGGGTCGTAGTGATAAAAATAGAAGGAAAAAGAAAGGGAAGGGTTTTTAAAAATAATAGTTGTGGATAATTATTGGAGAGAAAGAGAGAGCACAAATGATAGTCATGAGCCTTCTGACACTGTAACTGACCAACTCGAGCAAATTTCCTTTTTTTAAATTTTAAAAACAAAGTGAAACTTCAAGTTTGAAGTAAAAGATACTGAACGAATGGAGAGAGGAGCTCTGGAGTAGTGTTGTAATT
>VCRD01001841.1:68353-93491 GCA_006783055.1 Trinorchestia longiramus
ATGATGGTAGTGGAATGCAGCAAAAAATTAAAGGAAAAGAAGAGGGTCTTAGTGATAAAAATAGAAGGAAAAAGAAAGGGAAGGGTTTTTAAAAATAATAGTTCTGGATAATTATTGGAGAGAGAGAGAGCACAAATGATAATCATGAGCCTTCTGACACTGTAACTGACCAACTCGAGCAAGTTTCCTTTTTTTAAATTTTAAAAACAAAGTGAAACTTCAAGTTTGAAGTAAAAGATACTGAACGAATGGAGAGAGGAGCTCTGGAGTAGTGTTGTAATTTGGCTTTGGCATAAACACATAAAAAATGACCACACAGAAAACTAGTTGAGCAAATTCTTCATGAAATTACAATACGCACAAAACCTCATTTACGACTTCATGAATACATTCAACAGTAACTGATGAAAGACACACTAGTTCATACAATCCAGTCACATATTCTTTGTTGTTCTTGATTTCATGTCTTTTTTACATTACGATATAGAGGATTTGTACCGACCCAAATAGTCTTAATATTCCAAATTTTTTGAGAAATTCATCAAAGAATTACAACGAGGCATACGATCTTAATAAATTTGTAAATGAAATGAAGTTTTTTTGGAGCCATCTAGGAATGAATCCCAAACACAATGGTAATACAATGGTAACACAATGGTAACACGATGGTAACACAATGGTAACACGATGGTAACACGAGAGTAACACGATGGTGACACAGTGATAACACAGTGGTAACACGATGGTAACACAGTTGTAACACGATTGTAATACGATGGTGGCATGATAGTAACACGATGGTAACACGGTGGTAACACAATGGTACCATGAGGAAACACGAGGTAGCACCAGGTAACATGAAGGTAACACTATGGTAATACGAGGGTAACACAAGGGTAACACGAGGGTAACAACACTTCATTATTGCTCCCCCTGTAGATACTAAAAGAGGCACGCTTAGTGTCACGCAAGGATCGAATAAACTGTGGCGGGGGTATTGAACATTTTTATTTCTCCCCCGCACATCAGCATCTGGTTTGCTCAACCACACACAAGCTGAAGAAAGAAACCTGTCTCACAGGACAAGACTGACAAGCATGTCACCCTCACATGCAGCCTCTAGCGCTGTGTCTGCGCACCCCCTCACCGTGTAGCACAAAATAACATTGCATTCCCTTGCGAGCGAGCGAACAGCAATCATGGAAGGCAAGTTGCTGCTATTAAGCAAGTGGCTTCTCGTATAGTTCTTTTCTTGTCAGTATTATATTTCAAGTAAGTGGAAGCCCAACATGAGGTCTGTGTGTCTTCATACAAAAAGAAATTAGAGAATTTACTAATATGTACAGTACAGAAATATATGCAAGCAAGCAATACAGTGAGAGTCTTCTGCACTTCTGTGTAGGAGACTCTACTTCTGTCCTCCAGTTGTAACGTCTTCTACGTCCTCCTGTTGTAACATCTTCTACGTCCTCATGTTGTAACGTCTTCTACGTCCTCCGGTTGTAACGTCTTTTACGTCCTCCAGTTGTAACGTCTTCTACGTCCTACTGTTGTAACGTCTTCTACGTCCTCCTGTTGTAACGTCTTCTACGTCCTCCAGTTGTAACGTCTTCTTCGTCCTCCTGTTGTAACGTCTTCTACGTCCTCCTGTTGTAACGTCTTCTACGTCCTCCAGTTGTAACGTCTTCTACGTCCTCCAGTTTACGCTTTGCGGTTTTTGTCAAAATACTTTTTGTGCAATTATCCAGATGTCAGCGCTTGAGAAATGTGGATAACAGAGTAAATGCAGTATAAAAACTACTACTTTATGTTTCATAAGAAATACATTTGCATGATGGTTTTTTTTGCTAGTTGCATGCCGGGGGTTTAAAATGTTCGGAGAAAGTATTAGTATCTACAATGTTCTACGGCAAAGTTGTGTAGAAATCTTTAAACAAAGACTTTTCAAACATTCATTATTTATGTGCATCGTCGTTTCTATATCATAAATATTTCTTATTTCATTTTCATCAATAAATAAATTGACAAAATGACGTGCACATGTGTACAGAGACACCAAGATCCAACGTTCATGACCCTCAACTATATTGGCAGCTTGCACAAAATTGTGTGTTTGTGCCCCACGGTGCAGACACCCTGATTTAGGAAAGCGTTCCTGGACCCCCAGGGTAACACGGCCAATATTCCGACTAATTAATTTGTTAACAGGCTTGCCTGGTCCGGAGGGAAAACACGACAGTTTCATGGCGAAGTTTTTAGAAGGAAAAACAAGTCGTCGGGCAGCAGGCGGTGAGGGGGAAATAAAGGGAGGTTGAGTGAACGTTTATAAAGTTGCGCTTATTTGTACTTGTTTTTTTTAGCGTGTAACAGTGATGAACGTTCACAGGAGGTGACTTTATAAAGAGTGAAGAGGAACACAAGGAAGTGGAAGTTAGTATCAATAGTCGATACATGTTCTGATGAGTAGAAGATAGTTTTTCAAGAAGCTGTAGAATGCGAGAGTAGATGAGCTCAAATGTGAAAGTAGATGATTTTTTATGTGAAAATTGATGAGTTTGTACGTGAGAGTAGATAAATTCTTGTGTGGGAGTAGATGAGCTCATACGTGAGAGTAAATAAAATCTTGTTTAAGAGTAGATAAGTTGTTATGAGAGTAGATAAGTTCTTATGTGAGAGTAGATGGTTTCTAACTACAGTGATGCTGGAAATATAGATGAACACAAGAAAATATGTGTCAGGGGAATCAGTTATCTCTATCATAACACCTTGTAGTCTTGATACGCATGTGTTTTTCTTCAATTTACTGGTTGCAAACTTCAATGTAAAATTTCACAATATTTTGATAATTGTTGTGCTGATTGGTTGGTTTATGAGGAATGAAATCTCTCTCGTAAGATCTTGAAAAAATCGCACCAAGAGAACATTTTTGATAGCAAACATTGTAGAATATATAATCTCATCTTCAGTGACAAGTAAACAGAAATCAAAAGCAAAAGAATCGAAAATTAAACAGGTAAAAATTCATATGTCTATACAAGGTGACCCAAAAGACAGTTAACTAAAATTTTATTATTTTTTGTTATTTAGAATACCAGGGAGTTTCTTCATGCATGCAGGAACAAACAGAACATCAATCTTATACAGGATGCGGCAACATGACTTCCTTTTTTCAAAGCGAAACGCATTCAAAAAAAGGAAGTTATGTTGCCACACTCTATACATGCAGTTGGTATTCTAAATACCACTAAATAATAATAGAATTTCCAAATATTTAAATAAACTTTGATATATAACTTTCTAAGCTCAGAACGTATCTGACAGGAGGGTTCAGGCTTGATTCCTACGTTCATGTTCAATATTTCATCTCATGCTTTATCATTGTTTCTCTCTTTCTTTCTCTCTCTCTTTTTCTCTCTTTATCTGTCGCTCTATTTATCGATCTCCTTTTCTCTCTCTTCCTATCTCTTTTACACGCTCTCTATCTCTCTATCTATAAGCCATCACGTAATTGTCAAGCGTACCATGAAACTTTACTCTAAGCATGCATAGTTTATGGACGTTACAAAATTGTCTCAAAAAACTTCTGAATGTAGTACACTTTCTGGCAGTGAAGCTTTACACACAGATGAGATGATAAACAATTTTTTCTATCCAATTTTCTCTATTATCTATCCACTTTTTAATAGCGCATGAATTTTGTTGTACTCGCAAGAAAATAGAGCAATAAAGAGAGAGACAGGAAGATGAATAAATAAAGAGAGACAGAGAGAGAAGAGAGGAAGAAATACTATGATGCAGCAAAATATCAAACAGTCAATATGCACGCCCAAATTAAGCCTGTACTCTTTTGTCTACTACGTACCTAGCTTCTTGAAGACTTGCTGAACATCAAAGAAAATTCAAGTGAGGAAGCTTTTAAGGAAGGACGTTTCGATCGTCTCTCACAACGCAAACTTTGACTTCGATGAGTTCCGATGGACTACTCAGGAGTGCCGGTGTCTTTACACAGAGAAATCGCCATGCATAAAAAAATTAAACGTTTCTTCAAGAGCTGATCTTCAAAGGGAAAACTTCGTTGTGAAAACTTTTATACTCTACGCTTGTGTATTTTATTTTTAGCTTAAAATAAAAATATAGAATATAGAGAAGGAAATCTCATTTGTAATATCACTAAAATACATCATCTGCTTACAAATGCACTCTGCCAAGAGGTGACAAGTCACATGTCTGGTCAAGCGCACCAACAAGAACCATTTGTTGACAACTAGTGATCGTCTTTTGCACCATTTGCCCAGACTTCATAACAAGTTTGTCTGTGGGTGTTCAGTAACCGGGGATTTGTGTGATCACTTCCAGAGCTGGGCTTTGAATCTGTGAACATCGATCTAAATTAAAGACCCATAACTGTAATCTGTGTGAGATGAAAGCTTGAGTTCAGTGATAACAATTGTAGCTCACGACTGTGAGGGCGTTAAAAAAAATCAGATTTTATACAGATGTACTTGTATGAGATATTTCGCAACTAAGCACAATCACCAGCTTGGTCGACTGGTGAGCGAGTCTGCTTGCGAGCGGAAAGACCCGGGTTCGAATCCCGCTGCCGACATGGTTGACGCGGCTCGAAATACGGCATGGGACTTGGGTAAACAACCGAATAATTATCGAAGTAATTATCCGACCCAAGAATGGGCCAAAAGGTTCGTTCCTATAGCCTCATTCTATTCTATTCTATTCTATGTATTTCATGAACGAGTAAAGAAGTGAAAGAATAAATGTACAAATTCATTTTATCGTCTTAATTTCATTTATTTTGTTCATAGACTGGTTATCTCATGACATTACTAGACAGCTCATGACCTAAATCACGGCTAGATCCATAACTTACACCATGACTACGTAAGTCATAGCCCTAATGACCTTCATCAAGACATTTACTGGGGTAACTCCTGCTGAAGATAAATTATGTGCATTCTGAAAACTCCTTGAGTTTTCGTTTAAATTGAAATCTTACCCCACAACGTCAAAGCGATGCCCAGTAAGGAAACATAGGTTCCTATGTTAAAGGAGTACGCATGAATTATTCATATGTCAGTCCTATCGCAAGTGAAACATTCGACATGAGTATGCCGAGAGATCAGAGTTAAAGATTCATATGAGTAAACTCCGTAGACTTTAGCGCCCAACAGCAGTTCTATTTCTGACGGTTTCTTAAGAAAAGGAAAGCAAATAAATCTTCTTCTGTGGTTAAGAGAGGTTACGTTACGTGACGTTACGTAAGGGTAGGTCTAGTTAGGTTAGGTTAGGTTAGATTCTTTTGTAAGTTCTTGTTTAATTGAAATTTTGGTCTTGTGCAGAAGTCCATGGATTTCTAAACTGTTGTAGAAAAACTCAATGGATCTGAGTTGTTACAAGTTCTCTAGTGAAACTTACGAACACTATTGAAAATTTCGGCAGTATTAATGGAGGAAATTAAGGGAAAATTGTGAACTGTTAATACTGTATTTATCTTCACAACAATACTGTCGTGCATGAAGGATGTGAACATTTATTCAATACAGCAGTTTTTATATAAAATATACAGTACAGAATGCTAACAATAATAACGCGTGAACACAATGTTGGTACGAGCAACATATAGTGAAGAGGATATCAGCCAACTTAGTATTTCACATTTCAGTTGCTATAAATTCATTAACTTTTATTGCAAGCTTTTAAAACTCAATATGGATTCCATACAAAAAGACCTTAACAAAAAATACATATACAATAATTTTTTCTGTAACACACCAAACTTATCAAATGATGTTTAGTATTATAGACATATAATCAAAATATAAAACTTTCATATTAAACTTATAATAAAAATGCAATATTGGTGTATTATATATGTTACATATTATAGTATAACATTAGTATATTATAAATATTCCAATAAAATATTTGTATATTATGTTAGTATGATATGATATAAGGGTATTGTATTAAGAGTAATTTTAAAGTTATACCAGAACTTTTTGTAATGAACTTGATTTAGAAGTTGTGACTACAGTAGGGCCACACTAGTTAAGAAAGATGAATAAATTTCTAGTTGCTGGGAAATCAACTTCAACATTATGGACTTTTACACAAACTTTGGCGCATGTAAAAAGTTGCTCGAGAGAATAAAAATTGTTGTCTAAAGTTGATTGTATTCCTGCATTAAATGAAAGCGGAAGAAAAAAAGAATTATGAACTTATTGAGTCATGTAGTGTTAGTCAGTACAGAAGTAGCAGTAATTAAATAAATTTGATTTGAAATTTGGAAAAGAGGATATGAACAGGACGGATGAACATTTCAGAAGAACAAAACAGAAGAACACAACAGAATAACAGTTAACAGGAACACAACAGCAGAACAGTTTACAGGAACACAACAGAAGAACGGCTCAAAAGAAATGTTTAAAGGAATACAGCAGAAGAACAGGTCAAAAGAACAGTGTAGATGAACACCGCAGGAGAACACAATAGAAGAACAGTTTACAGGAACACAACAGAAGAACAGTTAAGAGGAACTCAACAGAAGAACAGCTAGGAAGAACACAACAGAACAGTTTACAGGAACACAACAGAAGAACTGTTTAGAGGAACACAACAGAAGAACAGTTAAGAGGAACACAGCAGAAGAACAGTTAAGAGGAACACAACAGAAGAACAGTTAAGAGGAACACAACAGAAGAACAGTTAAGAGGAACACAACAGAAGAACAGTTCAGAGGAACACAACAGAAGAAAAGTTAAGAGGAGCACAACAGAAGAACAGTTAAGAGGAACACAACAGAGAAACACAACAGAGGAACACAACAGAAGAACACAACAGAAGAAAAGTTAAGAGGAACACAACAGAGGAACACAACTGAGGAACACAACAGGAGAACACAACAGAAGAAAAGTTAAGAAGAACACAACAGAGGAACACAACTGAGGAACACAACAGAGGAACACAACAGAAGAACAGTGTAGAGGAACACAACAGAAGAACAGTTCAGAGGAACACAACAGAGGAACACAACAGAGGAACACAACAGAAGAACAGGTCAGGGGAACAGTTGCTACAGCTTGTCGCCCAATACGAGGCAAAATTGTTTGCTCTCAGGACACTTGTAGTTTCAAACTGATTTACAAGCTTAAACTTAAGCAGCTTCAAATAGTTGAAATAGACGAGAATTTTTAAATGAAATTACTTCTTTCAAACTCATTTTGATTCTTGGACGAATTTTTCAGATACTGGAGTTTCGTTAATCAAAATTCATTTCGTGTATTTCTTTTTGCTATAAGAAAAATGTAGTTTCTGAAGCCACGTGAAATGAAAAGTATGACAAATACGACATTAAATTTACCTCTACAACTCTCGGCGCAAGTTGCCAATTTCCTCACACGTTTACATCTTGTTTTGTGAGTTAATTAATGATATTAATGGTGATATTGACCCTAATATTCACTTGAAAATTATGCTTGACGTTTTCACTTTGAACTTTTGAACGTTTTTGAAAACAGTAGTTCTAATTATTATCTTTACTTTGTTCTATTAACAGAATAGTTCAGCCGCAGCTCCAATCCACAGCCGGCCCACCAAACTTGCGTTGTTTAAGAAAAACATCAGGACTCGTGCAAATAAATCTTTTTCTTTGATAAGTTCAGTTCGATTAACTTATAAAATGACGGACAATCTTTCAGAGAGAACTTCAAACATCAAAGTTGGCAAGTTGAACTGTGTTCAGTAGACTGCAACTTTTCGTATTCCAGCGCAACTTTCAAACTTGAACAACTTCTATTTTTTCTCAGCAAATATTGCGTGTGTTTCTTCAAAAAAGTTACGAGACACACTTCCCAGCCTCATGAGGCAGTGAGACACACCTCCCAGCCTCATGAGGCAGTGAGACACACCTCCCAGCCTCATGAGGCAGTGAGACACACCTCCCAGCCTCATGAGGCAGTGAGACACACCTCCCAGCCTCATGAGGCAGTGAGACACACCTCCCAGCCTCATGAGGCAGTGAGACACACCTCAATACAATGCTTCGTATGACCGAGTATTGAAATACAATACTTACATATATCCAATACAAGAGATGATTCAAATGCCATGACTGGTGGTGATCATGCACCTGGGGGTGATCATGCACCTGGTGGTGATCATGCACCTGGTGGTGATCATGCACCTGGTGGTGATCATGCACCTGGTGGTGATCATGCACCTGGTGGTGATCATGAGTGTAGCAAGGATTAATTATCAAGTCATTACAACGCTAAGTAGCAAGTCATTACAAGGCTAAGTAGCAAGTCATTACAAGGCTAAGTAGCAAGTCATTACAACGCTAAGTAGCAAGTCATTACAACGCTAAGTAGCAAGTCATTACAACGCTAAGTAGCAAGTCATTACAACGCTAAGTAGCAAGTCATTACAACGCTAAGTAGCAAGTCATTACAACGCTAAGTAGCAAGTCATTACAACGCTAAGTAGCAAGTCATTACAACGCTATGTTTAACTCCCTACATAATAACTTAGTAAAGGTCAACATGAGCATCATAAGCAACTCGATGGCTGGTGAGCAGCAGTCAGCTGACGCTCAGTGTCAGCTCAGTGTATCACACAGTACAGCAGCATACAGTACAGTATCACACAGTACAGTGTCACACAGTACAGTGTCACACAGTACAGCAGCATACAGTACAGCATCACACAGTACAGGAGTATACAATACAGTATCACACAGTACATGCGATCGGGTTCGTAATTCTTAACTCTAACATCTTGAGACACAGAATGCTGCTCCCAGCAACTGTGCCCGTCTTCTGTGGTGCCACTTGAGGTTAAGGCTTGTAGGGGCGCTAGATGAGCATGATATAAGGTCGTAACTGCAATAACTTTTGTAACTGCATGTTCGAAAAAATTACATCTTCGTCTGTAGTATTTGTAAGACTGATCACCTTAGGGCGTAACGGAATGTATTTTGAGTATAAGTCATTTACTTCGAGATGACCGTTAGTACGAGCGTATCATAGACGAATGGAAGGTCTGCAACAGCAGTAGACTAGTTAAACTGTCGCATAAAGCGCACCCGTGAGTTTCGTGTTATGGACTTGATGTAAGAATTTTGACTTTATTTCATTGTATGAGGTTCTGGATGAAATAGTGCTCTGATATTCGTGCATAACAGTCTACCTTTTGTTGAATAATTGTTTAATTTTAGTTAAATAATTTAGCACCCAATCCGAATTTTATCGTCTGACCGGCGCTAATTTTCGTCAGAATTAACCGGTAATTATCGCCTTTTATTACGATAAACCGATGATATCCTACGATAAACCGGTAATTATTATCTGAAAAAGACTGTATTTTAATCGTCTTTTCCCTATGCTTGAAATGACGGTAGGAATAAGACTGTAAAAACCGGTCAATATCGTCGGCGAACATTTCATCGTCTGTAAATACCTATAATTTCCGGTAATAACCGGTACTATTCCTATCGTCGGAAGTTTCTACTATAAACGATGATTATCACCGCAAATCGATGATTATCTCCGGTAAACCGACGAAAAAATTTGGATTGGGATAACTAATATGATAATTTCTTTGATGAATAATTATTATTGGTTATAAAATTATTTAATAATTAATATGATTTTTTTCCTTTTTGAATAGATATTATTGAAAAGGTGTAACAAGCTCTATCAGTAATTATTACTGTAGGTTTCAAGACAAACATTAACACGTTAAGTGCGATACGACCCACCGGTGGGTCGCTCAGGTTAGGTTCTGTAATTTTTTCAAAGCTTTCTAGTGACTGTGTGTACAAAGTAAAGATTTGCACCGGCTAGACAATCGCACTCAACGTGTTAAATAGGGGTGTGAATATTAGAAATTAGGTTTAGGTTATAGATACAAATGTATGTATCTTTTAATGCATATTTTAACTTTGACTGCTGTCTATTTCAGCGCTGGAGATGGAAACTGCATTTCTTCCGGAAAGCATGATAGTAAAGATGTTTCCTTTTACGTTGATGCTTTTTTCCATTTTTTGTGTGATATTTTCAGGAAATGGAGCAATGAGCTATATCACTGAATATATAAGTGATATTCAGGTGCAGGTGTTCACTACCCTCATAATATTGCTGAAAACTGCTATATTAGGTTCCCGAAAGTCATTCATTTAAAAAAAAAGGTCATCACTTGAGATATCAAATGTTTCTATGTTCATTCAATTTAATGTAATTGCTTGTAATTATTTATTGTGATTATTTATATAAAATATCGTTTAGATTTTTATTTTTTTTTAATATTTTGTTGCATGAACCTGAGAAGTTACTTTACACTCTTCAAAAAGTATCCTGCATTGAATCCTTTACTTTCACTGCAGTCGAGCATCACTGGTAAAATTGGAGTGCTGCAGGTCCCTGGTTTTGAAAGTTCGAATCCTCACGCAGCCAGCAAATTTCCTTTGCTTGTGACTCAGAAATCAAGTAAGCTGACTGGCTGACTCACTTAAACTACTATTTCCTCTAACTTGCAGATGATCGTACGTGTCCGTACGAGCCTCTACCTCACGTCACAAGATGGACGGGAACAGTTGCTGAAAACATGGTTAGTCATCCTATGATTTTAGCATTAATAATTTGAAAAAACATTGTATGTAAATATAATTTGCACCTGAATGGTAAAATGATTGCTAACAGAATTCTTTGCAGAAAGGAATAAAAATTATTTGCAGTTTGATCGACAACGTGTGACACACAGCTGAATGAGCGGAGTATTTTCCGTAGATTTCCAGTTAAACTTTCTTGTTCCGGACTAAAACATGGCGACCGCAACAAGCCGAGCGTCCGTTCTTGGGTTGCTGGTTTGGTCCTATGCCGTGTTTCATTTTCTTTATTTCTTCAGTATTGATAACACAAGTGTTGTGTCGTTGCACGCCCTAACACGATCATTGAAATCATACAAGAAATAAATTAAAAATTGTTGTGTATGTATTGTCAGAGTGGAATAAAAAAGAAAGAAAATTGAAAAAAAAACTTTCAAAGAAAGTCGTTCGTTATTATCGTGGTAGGGGGAAGCGTAATTGATTGATGGTTTTTAAACTTTTGGAGGTAGGCAGATGTTGTTCAGTTAATAAAAGAAAAATAAAAGATGAAACTCTCAACAGAATTATTCTATGCAGAAGAAAATTCTTAAATCACAGATGGTTAGAAATATAAAAAGAGAACATGTTGTCTGGAATAATTAACGTGGGGATGTCCCCGTGACTCAAATAGTTCTTGTGTGGGTAAATTAATAGAGGTAAATCAAGGCAGGGTAAATTAAGGCGTGGTAAATTAAGGAGGGGTAAATTAATCGGGATAAATCAAGGCAGAGTAAATTAAGGCAGAGTAAATTAATACGGAGTAAAGTGAAAACCAAGAGATGTGGTGCAAAGTAAAGTGGGGTAAAGTAGAGTGGGTAAAATATTAATAACACAGGGTAAAGTCTAGGTAAGGTAAAAACAAAGACCATAGAGTAAAGTAAAGTAGGTTGAAGTAAAGACCAGGGAAATTGGAGTAGAGCAAGTTTTGATATGAATGTTTCAATGGATTTAACGTGTTGTCGAGGCTGAGATGGATGAATAAATAGAAATGCAGTGCTTTTAAAGTCAAACAAGATGATTTTAAAAAATATATTGCATCTGTGCAGGTTTTAGAGTTAATTCGTACATAGCACAGTTTCCAATATTTATTCACGCATAATTCTTCATTCGGTACAGGGTGATCTTTGCATCTTTCTTTCTAAAAACTAGACAGTTCCTGTGGAAATTCCACGCTTTAGATTTTACTACCTTGTAATTATTATCTTCTATATATTAATACGCTTACGACTATCGTACCTGTTCATCACACCCTTCATTGCGGTATCTATTATCCGGTTGGGGTCGGGTCACGTTACATTACGTTACTTTGGGTTGGGAATTTTATGAATGTTTTGGTTTTAGAATTTTTTCCATTTTTTAATTTTTTAAATGGTTTAAATTTTTTATATGTTTTAAATCACTTTTTAATGTTTTTAATTTTGTAAATTTTCAAATGGTTTAATTTTTTGAATTTTTTGAATTTTTTGAGTTTTTTGAATATTTTAGTTAATTTTATTTTTTGATTTTGTTTTAATTTTTAAATTGCTTAAAAATTTTCTTTCTCTTTAGTTTTTGAATTTTTTGAATTTTTGAATTTTCGGAATTTTTAAAATTTTTGATATTTTGTCAGTTATTTGAATTTTTGAATTTTTTTGAATTTTTTGAAATTTTTGAATTTTTTTAAATTTTAAAAAGTGCTGCTAGCGCATCAGTAATACCGACAGTACCTTACTTATGTGCGAACCTGTACTATGCGGCCCCATGAAATTGCGAATTTTTGAACGTGGCCCTTGCACTGAAAAGTTTACCCACCCCTGATCTAAAATAATGGAGCAGAGAATAAGAGAACAAAGAGAAGCAGCAAGAGAGCGACAGAGAAGGAGCCGACAGCGCTTGCAAGAAGACGAAAGGCAAGCAACTCGTGATAGAAGCAGACTACGAATGCAACAGCGAAGGATGAATATGAGTCAGGAGGAGCGAGATTGCATCTTCAAATCATGAGAAATAGAGATCAAGAAAGTCGAAATGATATGAATGATGTAGAGAGACAGCAATTTCTAGAAAACAGGAGAAACAGAGACCATGAAAGAAGAAATATTAATAATATGGAACACCATATACATTACACTGGAGCCATGGATGTCCGATGTCAATTTCGCGGAGCTTTAAAATTCCAAAGAGAACAACTAAATTGTTGTCATAATGGAAAAGTTTCACTTCATCCCCTACAAGAATACCCCGAAAATTTGAGATTACTCGTTGATGCCGACCTTGCAGAGGGTTCTAATTTCAGACAGAATATAAGAAACTATAATTCTGCATTTGCTTTTGCATCTTTCGGTACGAACATTAGATCTTCTCCAGGACGTGGACCGTATTGTTTCCGTTTACAAGGTCAAACTTACCACTACGGAAGCAACCTCCATGCAGATGACCTTGAAGAGAGAAGATACGGCCAGCTCTACATCTTAGAAACCAATGAAGCCATACAAACTAGAGCAAATGCGAAAGAAAATGCTAACTGCTTAGTATCTGTTTTTCAAAAGATAAATGAGGCGATGAATAATAATCCTTACCCTGCAGCATCCCACAATATAAGGGCTATTGAACAACAACAAAAAGAGAGAGCGGTTATTGAGAACATGCCACCAAGACAAGTAACCATGCAGTTCATCCCTGGCCCTGACAGACGAAGATACAACAACCCAACAGGCAATGAGGTAGCAGCCATATTCGTTGGTGATGATGGCACGCCTCCAATGTACCGTGATATTGTTGTTTATCCTATAGGTCTACAGAGGCACTGGATTGCTTACATCTCTTGCCATCTTGATCCCATGGTTTATCCTCTTCTCTTTCCGAATGGAGAACCTGGATAACATATAAATATGTCTCATATGGAGGCATATTTATATGCAATATTCTATGTATATAGAATATATACATACACACATGTCTTGTGTTACATTATAGTGGTTTCATTTAATTTTCTAGGATGGCATCAAAGTTGTTGAATCATTTAACCCTTCAGCGACTAAAAGGACAATTCGGTCATCTTTCACGGTCTTTGGGAGAATTGTTCTAATAATTAAACAGTGAGCAATATGAGGTTGCTACTAGGTTTGAACGCGGCGGCATGTTACAGCGTCGTTCTTTTGGCTGCCTGGCTCTCAGCGTGCTTCATTGCATCAGTGTACAGACGGTCTTTGTGAGCTTAAACGTAGAAACTAGATAAACAAATTGGTCGCTAAAGGGATAATCAATGATTGTTAATTTATTCACTACCTGTAAAATGATGCTACTGAACTAACCGCAAATTATTCGCGGGTCCTGCTAGTAGAGATAAATCTATTAAAGGTTTACAACGAATTACTGGGCTCTAAATGAATACTTTTCATTAATATACAGGGTATCCACAAAAAATATATCCACTGACCAATATATTTATATATGATAGCGTAACCATACATATACCGGAACAATAATGAAAATCCGCATATCTTTATTAAGCTGCATTTTAAAGGTATAAAAGCTAAAGAAATAAATCAGAATTAAACTGTTATATGGTTCCGGTATCATATATACATACATTGGTCAGTGGACACATTTTTTTTGCGGATACCCTGTATACAGAGCTACCATTCTTTATTTTATGTACCAATAACATGGCCCAGATAGTACCCGTTGAAACTTCTTGATTTAAAAGTGACAAAATTAAGGATCTATGAAATAAATACATTTTTCAGTTTTCCCCCTGGTACTATGAGAATCTAAATATTTTTCATGACTGAGTACAGAACTTCTATTCTGTATCTTATCTACCGATAACATGGCCGTGTAAGAGAAGAAAGCTAATAACGGAAAAATAAAGTATCTTATAGTGATCCGGTGCCTTTGGTATCCACAATATAATGCTTAGAATACATGCGTGCATGTTCTGAGTTCAGCTCAATAATTTTTCTTCAGTTATAAATAGGAAGTAATGGGGCGGTGATGTAGTGAATCGCTTGGCAGTACAGACGATTACCGCGACGAGGCTAGGTTCATCGCCCACTGCGCAAACCTGAGATAAGAAGTAAGTCCAACGACGAGGCTAGGTGCCGTTATGACCAGAAGCACAACATTAACCAATGAATGGTCACGCTCAGGCAGCAGAGCCCAGCTAACCGCCCTATATAACGAGGCTGCAATGCTCTGCGACACGGAATCTCTACCAAGCGCTTCCAAAGTCAACATCTCCACCAAGAACCCTCATCACCTGCAGAAATTAACACACAGCCAACAGCAGAGCGAACGAAGCAGAAACCAGTCATCCTGTCTGCGGACAGGATGGGGCTCAAACAACCCACGCACCAACGAGTGCATGTGCTCCAACTATACGTCCCGGCGCCCTGCCGGCAATACGTACTCATCGAAGAAAGAAGAAACAACAACAAATATCATATTCAAATGTCTAAATAGAAACTGTTAAACTCGTCCTTTCTTTTCTCCTATTGGGTTCCTCGACAGTCCCTTACTCCCTCAGGCGCTCACTCCGAGTTGGAAAAAGATATTCAATGCCTGCTCGGAGATAAGAGATGTCTGATGGTTAGGACCGAAGAGTGATAGTACCGAAATCACTACAGACACACACACACACACAGATACAGAGAGAGAGATGGAGATACAATGTCTATTATATATGTAGATACTTTCCTTTTAATATTAGTAATTTAAGACATATATTGCACCTACGAAATTTAGAAAGTAAATACTAGTACCAACTGCTTCACGATAAAGCTTTGTTACGATCAACTTGTCAGCGAAAATGGACGTGAGTTGAACCTTGGAAAAAATGTATTGAGTAGGATGTTATGTCAAACTCTCACTATAGTATGAAGCCTAGATAGTACTATGATGTAATACACAATAATTAGTTCATTAATTTGACCCTAATGTACTCCTCTTGTTGTAGTTTAATCATTTATCCACTGTATGTGTATAATGTACAGATGTACGGTCGTAAGTACAAGTATCGTATGTCCAGCAGGTCGTAAGTCGAGAACATTCATATGTGTGTAGTGGAATACTTTGTCGTTATAAGTCTTTCACTGAACGCAGTGTCGTCAGTAAAAAACATGCTTGTAAAATATGCATTTTAGTTTAGATATGACGTTAAAATTAGAGAAATTTGTCCAAACACGACCAATAACTGTTAGAAGCACCAATTACCTCAAAACTGGGTCAATTATTAGCTAGACCAACCACAAACGTAAAGGAATAATACAATAAAGAAAAAAAATTGTGAAAAGAGCACATTACAAAAAGATGGCTACAAATGTAAGCACTGAAGCGTAGCAATAAGTTTTTTTTAAGTTAATTACTGTTCTGATTAGAATAGAATAGAATGTGACAACAGGAACGAGCTGTTTGATCCATTGTTGGGTTGCTACGCAAGTCGCATGCCGTCTAGCGTAAAGGTGGCCTGTTATAATACACGGTGTACTTATTCCTAAAAAGTCAATATATGAATAAAAAAGTAAAACAATCCACACAGGCATTTGATAACTGCTAGTAATGTTTGCATCGGCAGCTTAGCAAGAGCAAACACATGAACGTTCTAGACTAGGAATGCAAATTAAGCTCTGACTCCGAGGAACAATGATCGTGGACAAGATGAATAAAGGATGAATGAAAGAACAAGATGAAGGACAAGATGAATGAAAGAACAAGATGAAGGACAGGAGACTATCATCCAGCACTATACGGACTGGACAACAGTACTGGTTCAGACCTGCACACACGTCAAGTACAACAGTACTGGTTCACACCTGCACACACGTCAAGTACAACAGCACTGGTTCACACCTGCACACACGTCAAGTACAACAGCACTGGTTCACACCTGCACACACGTCAAGTACAACAGTACTGGTTCACACCTGCACACACGTCAAGTACAACAGTACTGGTTCACACCTGCACACACGTCAAGTACAACAGTACTGGTTCACACCTGCACACACGTCAAGTACAACAGTACTGGTTCACACCTGCACACACGTCAAGTGATGACGCGAAGAAACCGATGAAATAAAATTTGACAATGATGTGAATGAAGTCCAGAATTGGTACTATTGAATCAAAACATTATTGAATTTCACCACTGCCTAGTCTTTAACCCATTCGTGGTCACATTAATATACACTTAGTTTAACTTCTATGGTTACGAAAAATCAGAAAAAATATTTTTCCACCGAAACTACCAAAAAACATCTAAGAAACAAGAAAATGACTTTTAAATGCACTTACCCAGTAATTTGAAAGTTATTTGAGTTACTTGAAAAACGTCAATTGAGTGAAAAACAGTGGTAGTTAAAAAAAATTTCAGTCAATTGACATAAAAAACACGAACGAGTTAATAACACATAAATTATATACAGTGACGGAGATTGAGAATCAGGTATATTATACTTATAAGCCTCTGAGACTTGTATGACGCAGAAATACCTAATCCGAATTTTTTCGTCGGTTTACCGGAGATAATAATCGATTTGCGGTGATAATCATCGTTTATAGTAGGAACTTCCGACGATAGAAATAGTACCGGTTATTACCGGTAATTATAGGTATTTCCAGACGATGAAATGTTTTCCGATGATATTGACCGGTCTTTACAGTCTTATTCCTACCGTCATTCCAAGCATAGGGAAAAGACGATAAAAATATAGTCTTTTTCAGATAATAATTACCGGTTTATCGTAAAACATCATCGGTTTATCGTAAAAAAAGGCGATAATTACCGGTTAATGCTGACGAAAATTAGCGCCGGTCAGACGATAAAATTCGGATTGGGTAATGTATGTACATGTCTTGCAACATGTATGTAATATGTATGTACGTGAACAAAGATATGAACCTTGTTACAGAAACACAATTGCGGGGAATGACAAATTCTTTAGGACATAAAAAAAACAATGACGATGAAGTGGCTAATTCTGGTACAATCTGCATGCACAGCGAGACCGACCAGCACCAGGCGTAGCTTAATATGAAAACTCCTAAGTCAATTACGCAGCGTGAATGCATTGAATATGTGTGAACTGAAATACATGGCGTGAATGTAATGAATATGTGTCAACTGAAATACATGGTGGGAATGCATTGAATAAGTGTAAACTGAAATACATGGCGTGAATGCATTGAATAAGTGTAAACTGAAATACATGGCGTGAATGCATTGAATAAGTGTAAACTGAAATACATGGCGTGAATGCATTGAATATGTGTGAACTGAAATACATGGCGTGAATGCATTGAATAAGTGTAAACTGAAATACATGGCGTGAATGCATTGAATAAGTGTAAACTGAAATACATGGTGGGAATGCATTAAATATGCCTGATTTAAGTTATTCATTACTGATGGAATCTTGAAATATATGATGATAAAAACTTTTTGCTCTATTCTAAATAAAACTGGGGAATATCACTCGCACAAAAGAATGAGGACACTTATCTATGTTAACTCGTGGTTCAGAAATGAACACAATAGTTAATTATTTTTGTCCGTTGAGGCGATCGAAAATGAATAGAAAGAGAGCAAGGTCAAAGGAATGTCTTCTCCATGATTAGGCGGGAAGAATGACGGCCTTTATTTGAAGGCATAGGCTTATTATCAGGTATTACCACCTGGCTTTCTAAAGATTTAAAATCTAAATTTACGATGCTTCTAAAATTAAATTTTTATTGATAATCGCTTAAGCGTCTAGATTAACATTCATTTGGTGTAAAATAAAGAACAACGAAATAGTTTTTTATGTCACGGCACCTCAAATATCCTTTATTTTCCGTTCGGTTTTTGCTTATATTTCAGTCTTGTATCCGCGCAGAATGAGGAACTTGCTCTCCCCTCGCTAGTGTCCTCCGGTGACTTACAGAGCATCTGATCTGCCTGAGCGATGTGATCTTGTATCTTGCGTGCTAAATAAAGGTGGCATTATAGCTGCAGCCTCGGCCTTCTTCCCCAATGCATCACCTCCCATTGAGAAAGTTAACTGTTCAGCCTAACCTCGAATGCATCAACCTCATCAAAAGGAAGTCGCTCGTAGTCTCGCTCCTCCAACCCTTGTCACATCAGCGGCTTGTCTTCTTGATACAAACTAGTTCATTTCCGAACCGTTTATCTAGCGGAATTCTCAGTTCTTGTTTAATCAGGTCTTTATTAGGTTTAATCTATGTGTTTTAGTGCATGTTCCAGAGGGTGAAGTTTCGCAGAATTCTCGTGCTGCTTTCAGAGATTACTTTTCTTTTATAACAAATTTTTATTCCTTAAGTAACACCCAGAAGCTCTCGCTACACTTGTACGGGGATTCAAAGTCTGTCACTATTTTCTTGTCTCACTGCTCGTCATGTGTATTCTATTAATCAAGTAATACGAAATAAAACTAGTACGTGAACGCAAGCTAAACGGAGTGACCGCGAAATGGCAACACTGCGCCAGCTATTCGTCCCGCCATATTGCGAAGTGCGGCCGCGTTCTATTTGTCTCCGACTTTTCCATAATTTCCGGACAAACGAAACCATTCTGCGCCTTGCACGTGATGTCAAATTAAAGATAAAGATTTCGAGTGTAGTACTGAGTCATCAAGTGTTCCTTTTCAGTCAAGTTTCGGCTCTTAATGCGGATAGAAAATTATTTTCGGAAGTATGTTCAAGTTACGTGGATCGATTGCCTGTGAGAAGAGGCAGACTCTCCGTGTGCGCAAATTCGTGCGTATGTGCGTGTGTGCGTCGGACTCCGCTACACATGGGTAATTAATTTAGTCCCAGGGCTTCATGTGATGTCCTATACGTGGTGCAATGTTCGCATCGGTGTGTTTGTGACAAGTGTTCATAACCGAGGCCAGTTCTACCTCATGTCTACGGCAGCGGTCGCATGCGCTTTAGTGACGTGGGAGTGCGTCACGCAGCACACATTTGTTTACTCGAGTTCTTTCTATTTTGCGGTTCTCTTCTTGCACGGATTTTTCCTAAATCAAGTTTGGGGCCTCAACCGAAGGAAATGTTTAACGAATTTCTAGTAAAAATGCCTTATCAAGTATGATTATCTTTCTGAAGAGATGGAGTGTTCTAGGTCCGTTGTGATCTTAAGAAACAATCCTGGGAAAATAATTTGAAAAGATGAATTATTTTTTACCACCATAACACTACACCTATTACCCATATTTATTTACAGTAGTAGGTATAAAATGTATTTATGTACGATAGAGGTTTAAATTGTATACATAAGTACGTTAAATGTATGTTATGTACAGTAATATGTAGGTCTATAATGTTAATAAATACGGTAATAGTTTTTTTCGTTGATTTTGCTCTATTTAATTTAAAAAATCGTGTTAGCGACTTGGAGGCGTACGCAGGAAAGAAATCAATGTTTTTTATTAGCATTTATTTGAAATGTTGCTAAGAACCTAGTGATTGTTCGTTGAAATGAAACGTGAGTTTTAATGTTACTTCAATTTTTTAAGAAATAATGACTAATAAATTTACATAGATTTAATTGTTTCAACCACAAGGCATGGCTGTTAATGAAAGACATTGTATGCTCTATGAATACAAGAGAGGCACATAAACCGTACACGCTACAAGAAACATTTGTTCTGTCTGTGGAAACAATGTTTTGTATGTTCGACGATGTCAACGGTGGTTTGCTAAGTTTAAATCTGGATATTCTTATCTCCAGGATAGTCCACGTTCAGGAGACCAAAGTCCACTAATATAGAAGCCCTTTAAGATGCAGCATTGGCCAATACAAAGTCTACAAGTAAAATACTCCCTCAACTGTTCAATACAACTCACAAGAGCATAATTTCAAGCCTTCAAAACTACGTAAGATATCAGTAGGAGACAATGTGTTTCCCATAATTTGAATGATGCCCAACGCAAGCAAAGATTGACTCTGCACAGCTTTGCTCTCAAGGAACTGCAGGGCTGCAAGTTTGGAAACAGTTGTTACTGAGTACGAGAAATGAGTTCTTCATAAAAATACTCGAAGCAAAAGACAGTGGTTGAGTAAAATTTAAAGCACTCAGCCAGTTCTAAAGCAAGGACTACACCCAAGGAAGATCATGCCATGTTTATGGTGGGACATGAGAGGACTGGTTCACTCTGAGCTAGTAAACACCAACCAAACAATTACAGCTGCAAAATACTGGTCACAACTTTAAATTTAAGAACTGCTTTATCAGGAGAAAGACCAGCAGGGCTCAGTAGGAAAGGTGTTGTGCATGACAATGCTAGACCTCATACAGCAAGAATCACTCAGGAAAAAGTTATGAGTTTCAATTGGGATGTTTGACCTCATCCCCCCATTTACCTGACATTGTTCCATCTGATTATCATCTTTTTATTATTTTCCAACACACAAGTAATAACAAGTTTATTCAAATTATGAATACCTAAAACGAATTTCGATCTATTTTTCTCTTCAAGCCCCAAGGATTTTTTGAAAGTCGTATTAAAACCCTGCTGGAACGATGGAGAAATATCACTGAAAATAACAACTATAGCCAAAATTAAAAATGAATGATTTATTATTTTCGAGTTTGGATATATCATCAAGAAAAAAAAAATTACACATACACACTGATATATATGTATATACATTTTATATATACATATTTGATAGTGTATACTGTATATATACCGGCTTATATGTAAATAGTTAGTAATTGTGAAGTAGTAAAGCAAGGACTTATGATAGCGTGCGACTATCACACGTTGCTGAGAGTGACACACTGCAGCTGTGTCACTGTCAGGAACTGTGTCACGTGTCACTGTCAGGAACTGTGTCACTGTCAGGAACTGTCACGGTCAGAAACTGTAGTTCATGAATGACATCTATACAGAGCTCCTTCATCTACATTACATTCACATTACTGTAGACTTCCTCCGTCAACACAACACTCACATTGCTGTAGACTTCCTCCGTCAACAAAACACTCACATTGCTGTAGACTTCCTTTATCAACACAACACTCACATTGCTGTAGACTTCCTTCATGAACACAACACTCACATTGCTGTAGACTTCCTTCATGAACACAACACTCACATTGCTGTAGACTTCCTTCATCAACACAACACTCACATTGCTGTAGACTTCCTTCATCAACACAACACTCACATTGCTGTAGACTTCCTTCATCAACATAACACTCACATTGCTGTAGACTTCCTTCATCAACATCCACACACCAAGAAGGCTGTCACCAGTATTTAGTTTACACACACACGCGCTTCCACAACCTACACAACATTTGTTTTTTTCTGAGCGTTATTGTTATTATTATTATATTCATAGTTCTTTTTTGATAGCTAAGATTGCGATGCATCAAATGGTTGATTGCCAATTCCTGCTTGGACTCATAAGCTATACACGGTGTTTCAGAATTAAAGCAACGAACTTTTTGGTAGGTTTATGCAAATTCAAATTCGCGATTTTGATTTTAACCTTTTCGATCTGGCTTTTGCTCTCTGTTAGGACATATATGTCCCAACAGGATCGAAAGGGTTAAAGGTTGAAACTTGAAGGTGAATAATAAGCGAACGATACAGTGTTGTACTTATTCGATGAAACCACCCTAATTACGAACTACAGTTTTAAGTCTATTTACAAATGCATCGCAAGCGGCACATATCAGTTCTTGTGGAATTGCTTCCTATTCCCTTTGCAGTTTTGCTTTGAGGGACTCGAGAGAAGTGAGAGAAGTAGCTAAGACCCTTGTCTCCAAAATGGACCAGATAGAAAAGTCCAAGGAATAGAGGTTGGGGCTTCTTGCTGGCCATACAACTTTGCTGATGAAAGATGGAATGTTCCTCTGAATCCAGGTTTGGTTTACGTTACAGCCATGTGATGGTGCTGAATCCTGTTGGAGACTCCATCGTGAACCCTGAAAATGTTCTGTAGCCCATGGTAGCAACTTTGATTTCAAAATAAGAGAAATGTACGATTCTGAGTTCAGTTTAACTTCACAAAGCACAAAAGCAAGCGGAGATCTTCCTGTGGCTGTCACAGCTGCCCAAACCATGACAGACTGTGCATTTTGACGTCTCGTAACAATCCTACCCTCGACTGAACTTAAGGAACTCCAAACTCGGTCGTTCTGATGGTTCACAACTTGCTGAATGTCAAATTTTTTTCATCTGTCACACCAAGTGTAGGAGCGTGCCTTGAGCTATTTCATTAAGGATGTTACGACTTCTTTCAGCCCTCATCCTCTCATGATGTTCAGTAAGCTCGTGACATTTCATCATTTTGTCAGGTTTATTTCGCAAATCCTCCTCAACACTCGATACATTGAAGTTTTACTTACACCATCTTCTGCAGCCAGTTATTGATGAGATCGACGTGGGTTTCGACGCNTTCTACCTCATGTCTACGGCAGCGGTCGCATGCGCTTTAGTGACGTGGGAGTGCGTCACGCAGCACACATTTGTTTACTCGAGTTATTTCTATTTTGCGGTTCTCTTCTTCACGGATTTTTCCTAAATCAAGTTTGGGGCCTCAACCGAAGGAAATTTTTAACGAATTTCTAGTAAAAATGCCTTATCAAGTATAATTATCTTTCTGAAGAGATGGAGTGTTCTAGGTCCGTTGTGATTTTAAGAAACAATCCTGGGAAAATAATTTGAAAAGATGAATTATTTTTTACCACCATAACACTACACCTATTACCCATATATATTTACAGTAGTAGGTATAAAATGTATTTATGTACGGTAGAGGTTTAAATTGTTTACATAAGTAAGTTAAATGTATATTATGTACAGTAATATGTAGGTCTATAATGTTAATAAATACGGTAATAGTTTTTTCGTTGATTTTGCTCTATTTAATTAGAAAAATCGTGTTAGCGACTTGGAGGCGTACGCAGGAAAGAAATCAATGTTTTTTATTAGCATTTATTTGAAATGTTGCTAAGAACCTCGCGATTGTTCCTTGAAATGAAATGTGAGTTTTAATGTTATTTCAATTTTTTCAGAAATAATGACTAGTAAATTTACATAGATTTAATTGTTTCAACCGCAAAAAATGGCTGTTAATGAAAGACATTGTATGCTCTATGAATACAAGAGAGGCACATAAACCGTACACGCTACAAGAAACATTTGTTCTGTCTATGGAAACAATGTTTTGAATGTTCGACGATGTCAACGGTGGTTTGCTAAGTTAAAATCTGGATATTCTTATCTCCAGGATAGTCCACGTTCAGGAGACCAAAGTCCACTAATAAAGAAGCCCTTTAAGATGCAGCATTGGCCAATACAGTCTACAAGTAAAAAACTCCCTCAACTGTTCAATACAACTCACAAGAGCATAATTTCAAGCCTTCAAGATCTCAGACAATGTGTTTCCCATAATTTGAATGATGCCCAACGCAAGCAAAGATTGACTTTCTGCACAGCTTTGCTCTCAAGGAACTGCAGGGCTGCAAGTTTGGAAACAGTTGTTACTGAGTACGAGAAATGAGTTCTTCATAAAAATACTCGAAGCAAAAGACAGTGGTTGAGTAAAATTTAAAGCATTCAGCCAGTTCTAAAGCAAGGACTACACTCAAGGAAGATCATGCCATGTTTATGGTGGGACATGAGAGGACTGGTTCACTCTGAGCTAGAAAACACCAACCAAACAATTACAGCTGCAAAATACTGGTCACAACTTGAAATTTAAGAACTGTTTTATCAGGAGAAAGACCAGCAGGGCTCAGTAGGGAAGGTGTTGTTCATGACAATGCTAGACCTCATACAGCAAGAATCACTCAGGAAAAAGTTATGAGTTTCAATTGGGATGTTTGACCTCATCCCCCCATTTACCTGACATTGTTCCATCTGATTATCATCTTTTTATTATTTTTCATCACACAAGTAATAACAAGTTTATTCAAATTATGAATACCTAAAACGGATTTCGATCTATTTTTCTCTTCAAGCCCCAAGGATTTTTTGAAAATCGTATTAAAACCCTGCTGGAACGATGGAGAAATGTCACTGAAAATAAGAACAACTATAGCCAAAATTAAAAATGAATGATTTATTATTTTCGAGTTTGGATATATCATCAAGAAAAAAGAAATTACACATACACACTGATATATATGTATATACATTTTATATATACATATATGATAGTGTATACTGTATATATACAGGCTTATATGTAAATAGTTAGTAATTGTGAAGTAGTAAAGCAAGGACTCGTGATAGCGTGCAACTATCAGACGTTACTGACAGTGACACACTGCAGCTGTGTCACTGCCAGGAACTGTGTCACTGTCAGGAACTGTGTCACTGCCAGGAACTGCGTCACTGTCAGGAACTGTGTCACTGTCAGGAACGGTATCACTGTCAGGAACTGTGTCACTGTCAGGAACTGTGTCACTGTCAGGAACTGTGTCACTGCCAGGAACTGCGTCACTGTCAGGAACTGTGTCACTGTCAGGAACGGTATCACTGTCAGGA
>VCRD01001842.1:0-40412 GCA_006783055.1 Trinorchestia longiramus
TTTTTTTAAGAAATTTAAAAAAAATACTATCTTAACTAGGAAAGCCACTTGGGTGGATGCCATAGTTAACACAATATTTGAAGTCGATTTTGTACCCATTGCAGTTGCTCTGACATCGAAACCTGAATTTTGGCAAATATAATGCCACTAGTAGTACGACTTGCCCCCACATCACCCTAGTAATGTTGTTCCAATCAGATATCGAATTGACTATGACCCAGCATAAAGAGTATTGTAACTATTGAAGTTTCACCGGAGGAACGGGTAGATTAAGCGCCTCGAATGTTGTTGTTGTTGGGCCTCGAAATGTTGTGTTCAAGGCAAATAATGTGTTTATATTAATTATATAATAGTCAAGCATGCTTGGGTATAAGTTTGTTCGAAGCCTTAATGGAATTTTATATTTTTGTACTGTAGCCCGTTATTTTTATCTTTTATTGCAATAAAGTATCCAAATATCTTTTGCAGATCAGCGTTGATTTCTTTAACATGTTCACTCTTAAGTTTCCCTGCGAACAATCAAAAGTCTCTAATTTTGTGATGATTATTTTGAATTGCACCTGTTCTTTAATTTTGTATGTACAAGCCCTCCACTTCAGGACTTGGGCAAGAGTTACAATAATTATATCAACACTATACAGACCATAAATTTAAGCACAAGGAGACGTACAAAACATGTCACCAAGTTTCATTGAAATAATTCTGACACATCTCAAACTATCTATTTGGAATCTCATATACATGTTCACAATGTTATCAGTAGTGTTACAGTAAAATATTTTTCGATGAAGACACCTCATTTTTTATAACAACCTTAAGTCTACCAGGAACTGCTTCAACAGTAGCAAGTAATACTTCTGATATTTCGTCTCGCTAAAGTTTCAGAGACTTCGTTAAAGCCAGTACTGAACGGTTAAACTTTGCACAGGTTGAGCTCTGTCATGAACTACGTGCTGAAGTCCATCGAGTTAAGGTGAGGTTCTGAGTTCTGTTGGCAGTGTGGGTAAGCTGGAAGAGAAATGGGTCACCGTTGAATAAATCATAGCTCAAGTGCGTTGCCACAGGCTCAAAGATGAGTTCTTTTTAGATTGTAGCCTCGATTCTTCAAGAAAAAATAGAAATTTCCATTGAAAACGATTCAGCCAGGCCATCACCGATAAAGGTTTTTGTGTGTGGTCGATATTTCTAACATTCTTTGGACATGACTGGGGATTTTAACTGCTATCCTCTGATGAAAAGAATTCGATGTCTCCTATTTTACCGTTTCATTGAGCCCCAATGCAGGACACAATTGCAGAGGCTTGATTAAGTAGATCGTGTTCTACTGTGATCATTCCCTTGAACCCAGAAATGACGAGTCGACCACCATTTTCCTTACAGAATTTGATAATTGCGGGTAATGGAGGATTTTCTTTAATGTTCGAATTGGCGTTGACAGAGTCAAGAGCATTGAATGGCTTTTGCCATTCCATAGCAGTAACGGAGAATTTTAATAACTTGAAACACTGACTCAACGTCAATGATTTTACTGAGAGTTCATATAATACGAGTCCTGATATGTCTTGAAAAAATAGCTATCATATTTCACTATTGTCTTAAAACAAATTTTTTCGAGGATTTATGTCGTACTCTCTTTAAATGTTAAGATAAATAATGCTACAATTCGTATGTTTGACAACAATTTGATGTATGCCCAAATTTAAAGGGCTTTTTATGTATGTATTAATACTTTTATATGCCTTAACTACATTAATTTCTGACATAAACCTAGACTTGAGGGTCAGCTTTGGCTGGGGCTTTTATTACGGCCTTTAATTCCCTCTGAAACAGATTTAGACTTAGACTAAGATTTGAGGGCCAACACTGGCTGTGGCCTTTCTAAATGCCTTTAATTCCCTCTAATACACACACAACAGGGTGGCATCCCACAGTTTTTCTCCTGGGAGCCAGGGTCGTCTAAAGTAATTCCTCTGGGGCCACCCTGAGTCATTCAATGCAAATTAACTAAGTGAGGGTATCACTGGAACATCCAGCTTGTCATAAACAGCCCCACCTGCTTTGCGGGTAGTCACAGTAAAAAATGACTATTCAACATCAATAACGCTTATTCCATGCATGCACTAAGAAATTTTTGATTGCATCCGCAACAGTCATGTTACATTTCTCATCCAGCCCTACAAGACATCTCATACCAGAGTCCTCTTCAACACACCTGGCATTCCACTGGTTTTCTCCATTCTGCTCATGGGCCACATTCACGGGGCTCTCTCGCTCAGGTTCATATTTACTATATTCTAAGACTAGATGTTCAACTGTTTCCTCTACTCCTCTGTTACACTGCAGACACAACCTTGGATTCTCCTCATTCCACCTCCATTTACGCCTATTCACATTTAATACCTTACATCTGACGGCAAACAAGCGTTGGCTGCCAAAACTTCCATCATAAAACATTCTTTCCTACATACAATCAGAGCACACATGTTCTTCTTCTTCTTGTTTCACTTTTATTGGAGCTTCGGAGATGGGTCCATGCAGCTCCACGCCTTCAGGGATGTTTTATTGTTTTCTGAAAATTAGCCCCCAGGCTGAAAACGGATACAAGAAGTTTTTCTGGGTAGTTCCACTCGAAGATTCCGTTCACTTCTCTGAAATGTTGCAATTTTTAAGAAATTTCAGATGGTTTTAATTTTCCTTATGGATGAGCACGCATGTTCATGAATTACAAAGTTTTGGAACCACTATTATGTTCCATCTTTTTCTATTTGTATCCGTGTTCCAACTTTTCTCCTATCAGGTTATTTTTCTTCTTCGTCGATCAGTGAAGCTCAACAAAGAAACTCAATAGTTTCTTAGACTAATGTATTGCTTATAATCGAGGAGGACGTATCCAGGTGTCGCCAATGCTACTTGAATTAAGTATACTCTACTGTTTAATGTTGCGTTGAAAGTAAAGAGAGGCGGAAATTACAAAAAACAGTTCAGACAGCCGCAAAAATTCCACTTTTGCGATTGTTTCCTGGTGGTTCAAGGCAAGTGCACCACCGGAAAAAACTATAGGTGGAGAAATATGCTACTATGCTTCATGACGCAGAAAAGAAACGTAAGGAAGATCTTTTAGATTGGGTTGCTTGTGCATCAGACATTGATGAAAGTGCTATGGAGGACGAGTAGGATGAGGAATGGAGAAACCACAAATTATCGGAAGAGAAAAGAAAAAACAGTGGAACAAAGTGAGATCCAGGAAGGAGGAAAGAAGATGCACACAAGTGTAGACGATGCAGAATGTAATGAGAAAGAGAGATCCAGTGACAATTTGTGCCCTTCAAGGATGAACAGAAACTCAAGTTTTGATAGAGCAGATACTAGCACTAATGTGCAATCAAACTCTGGGAAAGAGAAAGGAGAAAAGGCAGAGTATTCAAGCCAAATTTGGGCTTCAACATAACAAAGACCATACAATCAGAAGACAGCAAGGGGATTCTGGTGCACCCAATGGGAGTGAAAGAAAAATTCTGAGATGCCAAGTGGAGAAAAACTCTGGGATGCCATCCTATTTTATGTGTGTGTATTAGATGGAATTAAAGGCTGTTACAAAGGCCCTAGCCAAACGCTGGCCCTCAAATCTAAGTCTAAGGAAGCTTGCACTTTTACTACTGACCCAGTGGCATTAGCACAAGGCATTGGTGAGTCCCCATTTAGAGTAATACATTGAGCCACATTAGAGTAAACAAATGGGTTAATCTAGTGGCATTTGAGCTTGAAGAATCAACAATAAACTGACATCTCTTTTAGCAATGAAAAGGCTGGGCAAGTGGACTGTAAACTGTTCTCAACCTGTTTCCTAGATGCAGTCATGGGGGGTCATCAAGGGAATACATCCAAGTGTAAATGTGGAAGATATCAAGGCATCTGCAAATTGTGGAAGCAGTGAATTGTGCTCTGTAACTTGCCTGCACTGGTACAGTAGAGGTATAAAAGAAGAGTCATCAGCAGTCAAGCTAGGCTTTGCAGGAACTCAATGTCCCTCTCACATATATGTGGAATTTACCAGATATGCAGTATTCCCTTTCAATGTTCCTCCTCACTGCTGTTACTGCTGCTAAAGGCTAAGACACAAAGCAGTGAAATCCAATTCACCACTTTGCTGCTTGGTGTGCTTTGGCCCACATACAAAGGATGAGTACACTGGTGAATCAGGACAGGAGAAATGTGCAAACTGCCATCAGACCCATATAGCAAGCTCTAAAGAATGTCCAGCTATCAGAAATGCAGCAACTATACAGAAGCTGCAGCATTCGAGCAGGTTTTGAAGCAGCCAAACACAAGGTAATGAAAACACAGACTGAACAGGTCACTAAAGCATCATTTATGAAGAAACAAAATTTGATTATGGGATCACAATACAGTATTCAAGGGAATCAGCAAGAAATCCAGAATGACCTAACTGTCCAAGAAGTAATGGTGGAAATTCACCAATAAGGTGGATCATATCTATGGTCAAATGCAGAAGCTTTCCACACAACAGCCTCCAGCTGCCTAATCTACAGCTCTGTAGTTTAGGGCTTGGATGACCTGCCATCCACAAGCCAGTATTTTCAGCTGAGTGGTGTTCAAGAGAGGACCCCTAGCAGTAATATTATTCAGCCAGCAAAGAAACCTTCCCCATGGATGACAACAGCTACAGAATGTGCTGAAATTGTATCAAAAAGTGTAACATCTTTGGGTAAAAAGCTGGAGCACCAATTGACAGAAATGGACAGGGAGATGGGATCTAGAGTGATACAGAGGCTAAGCTTGAAACTAAGAAAAAAAATGGAATCAGTGATTGCAGAGGTTTCTCATATAATACTCAGCAAAGTTTCTTCCTTACTTTGTGAGCTAATTCTAGCTAACATGCAAAAAGAGCAGCCACCCCAGCACCAATTGCTGTTGGCAGTAATGGTTCACAATCATTTTGGAACTGAGTACTCAGAATCAATAATTACCAGTTGCAGAAACCAAGAGAACAAATCCTCAAGTAAGAACATGGCTGCATCACAATGTCAGAATTCAGCACTAGAGGCAAGACCTTCTCAAGCTGCACCTGTGATGATCCAGAGGTATGTACCGGGGAAAATAAAACTGATGTCAGTGCCAAAGCTCACAAGGGCTAGGCAAGACAGCAAGAAATAAAAGTCAACCAGCAGTTCAATACTCTAATGTAGTGGCTATCTATTCCATTAATCAATATTTGACTAGACAACAAAATGAAACAAGAGAGAAGGCTGTTATTCAGTTAAATTGCAATGGGATTTCCTCTAAATTATCAGAATTAAAATTACACATTTATGCAACCAAACCAGAAGTTGTGTATGTGAGACATGGCTGACAGATACTGCACCAAAACCCAACTTTGGGGGTTACATGGCAACTTGGTATCCATGAGTGGGGGGTGTGAGAGGAAGAGGCCTGGCCATATTGGTAAGGCTGGACATCCCATTTCTCTCTTTAAGACTGGAGCCATTTGATGGGAGCCTGGACATGTCCTCATAGACATCATAAATGTGTATAATCATAATCAACCCTTCTCGCCCTCAGACTTAGACATTACCTACAACAGCTAAACCACACATTCCTTTCTCTTGGGGACTTTAATGCACATTTACCTCTTTGGAATGAACAATCCTGAACTAATCCTGCAGGTCGAGCCTTAGAAGAGATGCTAGATACCTTTCCAGTAGGTATAATAAATAATGATTCCCCTGCATACATAGGCAGAAGAGTAGGAACAATATCAATCTTGGAATTGTTTTTTGCTACTCATAACTTTATGTGGACCAGTTAAGTGAGACCTGGACCAGATCTTGGAAGTGACCACTTTCCAGTGTGCTGCACCTTGGGAGTAGTTCCAGTGAGGCTTCCCATGGGGGCAGCACAGCATTGGAAAATTGGAGCTGCAGACTGGACGAAGTGGACCTCACACATGAATGCTCACACAGACCAAACACATGTCGGCCTGTGCAATGCTATTATAAGCAAAGACTTCCTACTGGGTGCCATAAACTCTGTTACAGAAAAGTCTGTGCCTATGTCAACTGGCAGAACTGGAATCTCCAGAGCTACTTCCTGGTGGGATGCAGTCTGCTCAACAGCTGTAGCTCAGCACAGACATGCTAATGAGCAACTCTTCTGCTGTTCTTCACAAGAAAACGTAATAAAATACAAGTGCCTTGAAATGGTAGCAAAGAGAACCATCCTTCTTAAAAAACGAAATACTTTAGCTCAGTATGTGGGTGCGCTCACTTATTCTACTCGTAGTGCATCAGTCTGGCGGTGCATCCAAAGCATCAGTGGGAGGGTAAGCATGCCCAACTGTCCAGTTGGAGGGCCATATGCAACTGCATTAGGAAAAACAACAATATTTTCCAACCACTTCAGGAGATATAGTTCAACCACAGCTACCACCAAAAGTGACGAGCACTTGGGGAAATAATGCCAACTAATTTGAGATAGAAGAGTCAAGGGAAGTCTCATGTCACCATGGAATAATTGAATTCTCTGACAGCACTCAAAAATAAAGCACCAGGACAGGATGGAGGATGGAGTGTATGACAGATTTCTGCAAAAGTTGCCCCTACATGGGAAAATGGAACTGCTATTTGTTTATAACTCAAGCCTCTATACTGTGTGTGTCCCTCTGGGATGGAAGTGAGGAATATGGCTCTCAATCTGAAACCTGGAAAGGACCCAGAGCAAGTTTCCTCCTATAGACCTATACTCGTATGCCTGCTCTCGTGCATTGGCAAGCCAATGGAACGTATGATCCAGAGAAGATCAGAGTATTTGGTGAAAACTAATAACCTGTTGCTTGGGGAGCAAGCAGGATTTTGGAGAGGAAAGAGCACAATGGACTCTTTGCTCATTGCTAAAGACTTCATTGCCAATACCTTCTCCAGGAAGCAAATATGCATAGCAGTACACCTGAATTTAGATGGTGCTTATGACAGTGTATGGCATGAAGGAATAATCTACAAACTGATAGCATCAGGATTGGAAAAAACTTAGGTGAAGTGGATCGCAAACTATTTGATGGGCCGAACCCCTTCTGTGCATTTGGGGGCAGTGCAATCAGAGGGTGTGCCCATCACATGGGGACTCCCACAGGGAGCAGTTCTTAGCTCACTGCTTTTCAACATCATATCAGACCTTCCAGTTGTTGATGGGGGTACATATCAGACCTTCCAGTTGTTGATGGGGGTACATATATGCAGATGATATCACCATACTCTCAAAAGGTGACTTCCTAACAGAAGTCAGAGCTTGCCTCTAAAGGTACTCTAGCAACCTTGTTTAAAAAATAGAAACAGATGGTGAACCCAGCAAAATGTTCACAACAAATCTTCACCGAGAAACACAGCATACCTGATGCAATACTGCGACTGAACAATTCAGTGGCGTGAAACGTAACTTACCAGAAGGTGTTGGGGATTGTCTTTGATGCCCCAAGACTTGCCTTTGCAGCTCATATAGGAAATCTGGTGGGGGACCTCCAGAAAAGGATACAAGGGCTGCGAGCCCTGTCAGCGGCACGCTGGGGTGCTTCTTCGATGAGTGTACACAGCATCCATCAGAAGTAACTTAAAGTATGAATAGCCTGCTTGGGGAATGCTTCAGTCAAGCATCCTCAGAAAACTTAGTCATTTAAAATACGGCTTTATGCAGCATATTGGGAGTGAGGAAAACTAATCCAGTTTTGTCCCTGGAGGTGGAGTCAAGGATACCTGAACTGGAGCTGCAGCTCCAATTGCTGACAGCTTGCTGGTATATCCATCTCATGAATAGAGAGAACCATGACTATATGCTGAAGCAGCTGGGACTAGCAAGTAAAGGCTAACAAACAGTATTTGAGACCCAAGCAAGACAAGTCCTAGTCTCAATAAAAGCACCCTTCACACGTAGAGTGGAAATGGGAACCCTGTCCCCAGTGGCACCTTGGAGTAACTTTCCAGATTTCATCTCAGTCGATGCTCCATGTATGGGCAAGAGGCAGCAAATGAAGCTATTATGTGAAAGAACTTAAATGCAAAATCTAGTGGATTCACTCAAATTTTCACTGATGGCTCAAAGATGATTTTAAAGCAAAAGCACTGATTATGCCTACATTGGCACAAGCAGTGGGATGGAAGCTAAATGCAGCTCATACAGTATTGGAGGCAGAACTGTTCTGAATTCACCAAGCCTTGACTTTTACCAATAAACACCCTGTTCTATATAACAAAGACATTATTATTCTGTTAGACTCTCAGTCAGCACTTTACCTGTTGTAAAATATCTGGAACCCTAACTACCACCACATTGTGTATGATATCCAGAAGTTGGCATCTCAAAGACAACAAGCTTCCAAAGTATGCTTCCAATGGGTAATGGGCCACTGCGGCATAAGGGGAAATGAGGCTGCAGATTGAGCAGCTGTCCTGAGTGATGCAAATAACAAGACAGTTTGGACTTGCGTGTGCTATGACGAGTCAATCAAACAGCTCTACAACAGCTTCTCGGAGTACTGGAGGCAAAACTGGTTCCGATCAATGGAGTCTTTGGGTATGGGCTGGTTTTTGGCCATTTAGACTGAATCCCCAGCTACTCCAGTGAGTAGAGAACACCCGTGCTGCTGGGTTGATTGTGCCATCAGCTGTCTTTGCCTGGGTCATGTAGGCGTAGCAGTTCATTTGCATCGTTTTCAGCTACTGGAGTTGCCTTCCTGCCGATGTGAACAGGTTGAGACAGTGGAACATTTTCTTCTGAACTTTGACAACTACTTAGCACAGCATCATCCATTGAAATGATTGCTTCAGTGCCTTCGCCTGCAGTTCAATTTAAAGAATGTCCTTGGTGGTGGTGACTACTCGTCTAGAGTGCAGCTCTGCATCACAAGAGTCTTGGCCAAGTTCCTTTCTACTGTGGGAAGGTTGGAGGATCTCTAAACAAAAAAAAGGGAATTGGACAGACTTCACTCTCCTGAACTAATACTGATCTGAGGTTTGTGAACTTTTACAAAGAAACTGAAAACTTTGACAAGAATTTAAGAACCTTTTACAGAGAAACTGAAAACTTTGACAAGAACCTAAGCTGCAGTGCAGTTACTGAGTGCAGGCTGGTGGGCTGAGTGTCACTACACTTGCCAGAAGCCTATTGGGAGCCTCTTTGGAGGGCTCCAGTTCGACCAATCAACCAACCATAGTTGTGCAACCAGCAACAAAAACATATTGAGATGTGATTTATTACATGTTCTTATGTCATAGACCTTGCATCAAAAAGTTAGACATGATAGTAAACTATTTACTCAAAAGATAATTGAGTATTCAGGTTATGCATTAATGTGAAACTAGTCTCATCCTCAATGGAAGAAATTGAGTTAACATCAAAAGATGATTCTGGTTGCCCAATTGTTTAAAAAATGGATTATTAATGTAAACATTTTATAAAGTCTGTGATATAATAGTGTGTGTAATACTTGGAAATCTATTTAATTTTATATTTGATTAGAAGTGCAATTGTTGTTACAAACCTTTCAAAAGTGCCCTGCTATAATAAGCTTTAGCTTCTAATTATTTTGCTTCTACCATAAGCTATGAATTAATCAAATATTTTTTATTGCAGGTATTGTTTTAGTGCTGGTTGAAGCCATCACTGTTTATCTGGAGAGTTTTTATGTAAAATCTAAGTTGCATAACAAACAGATAAATTGGTTCATAATACAGTTCAGTTAGAATAGAAGAATAGAATGAGGCTAAAGGAACGAACCTTCGGGCCCATTCTTGGGTCGGATAATTACTTTGATAATTATTCGGTTACCCAAGTCCTATGCAGTAATTCTAGCCGCGTCAACCATGGCGGCAGCAGGATTCGAACCCGGGTCTTCCCGCTCGCAAGCGGATTCGCTCACCAGTCGACCAAACTGGTGGTAGTTATTATTGTAAATTTTTTCTTTATGAGAAAATGGCTCATTTCACATACATAGAATACTTTCTTATATTTTGGGATAAATGCATTGTTCATTGTTAGGGATACTCTACTGTGTTAGTGTAGGGATTGATTCTTGTTGCTGATTGAACTTTTTTTTGAGCCAGATATTAAAAAGGAGTAGGTTTTTTATTTATGGCACATGTGTATAAAATCATCTTGGTTAATAGAAAGTAAATGAGACACTTCTTCTGTTTCAAATATTTTAAAAAATTACTGCTCCACAAAATTACAGAAGCTGTTCCTTGAAAAGTGGCATATGCTTTCAGAAATCTGAATTAGAGCTGGACTCTGCCAGGCTGCAATTTTGTGCCTTTGTGTTTAGTAATTTGTATGTATATATTATACCTTGTACTACTTGGTGATGCATAGCAGTGTAGTTGATGCAACTTAATATGACTGAGCTTATCACATTGATGCTGGGTTGATTGTGCCAATAGATTGTTGATTGTTGATTGTGCCTATTGATGAATAGGTGAGCAGCTGTAGCACCAGTACCTTAGCTGCTCTTTACATAGAATGATGTGACATTTGGTTATCTTTCATGAGCCTATGTACTTCATTTTCTAAATCATTGGACTCAAAATAGACAATGAATACCTTCTATCATTGTTGAGACTATCCATAATTATGGTTACTGTTGATTAACTGGAGATGTTGTGATAATAATGATGAAGATAATAGATTTTAGCTTTGGCAACATAATGGATAGATTGTTCTCTGAATTTTAAGTCCTTTGGCATGATATAGTCTGAGGTATTGAAGCACTAGCAAACTTATATTACTACTATTGCTTTGCTAGGTAGGCGTGAAAAGAGTGACCATTAATTTTTTAGGTTTGGTCTTTGAGTAGTTTATGCTACTCGTGAGGTAGCTTTGACTCATAGATGGAAAAGTGGTTTATTTCTTAACAAATGTAGGTGTGATTGTTGCTATTTCCAAGCCTACCAAACTACAGAACTTAGAACGTACTTAACTATACCTTTCAAATATGCTTTATGTCTTGAATATATTATATGCTGATCTTATTTCAACATTATAAGCTATCCTGGAGATTAACCTTGTTATTACACTTCAATAAAATTATACTGCAATGCTTAACTATAATATAACAGCTTAGCTTAACCTCAATTTTATTTTATGATTGTAGATAAACTTTATTCCAACTCATCAAGTACTCTATTTTTTGTATTTAATTAAAAATAATTTTCTAATATTGTGTTTTTTGCAGATCAGTTATTATTTTGAAAGTCACTGTTAAGATTAAAAAAGGTATCCTCTGTTTTTGGAAGTGGAGGGTGTTAAAAGAATTGCTTCCCCACACTTGGGTGTTGCTACCCATCATGGTGGGAGAGGATGATATTTCATCACTTCCGAGTGAGGTTCCTGCCTCCTTTCACTCCATGTCCAGTGCTCCATTTGGTCCACAGCTCCCTTTGCAACTTGTAGCTGCAAGCTCAGGAGTGCCTGCTGAAGACTCAGACGTATTGCTCTCATCAACTACACAATCTCCTCACTTCACTGAAGTCATTGTGAATTCACTGCTTTCAATGTACAACAAAATGGTGTATTCTGCTTCTGAAAATGGTTCCTGCCATGCTGATTGTTCAGGAAGAGGCGAATGTCTCAATGGCACATGTTTCTGCTCTGTGAGTATACAAATTGCTTTAAGCTGGTCATGAATATGTACAGTGTATATTGTGCTGTTATGTGTCCTTCAATTTGTAATTTTCATGCTATGTATCTGATGTCATTTACAAGTATTCTTATATGCTTACAGGTCCAGTATGAAGGGGAATCATGCAATGACCCAAATGTGGCATACTTCGCTTCATTCTCCTGCATCTTTTTCTTCATTGCTGCCATCTCACTTGGTCAGCTTATTGTTTGTATTCGTGCTGAGTACAAGCGGCTCAAAGCTCCCACTCTGAGAAAAGCTTGTTGTATCACCACTCAAAAAATGCTGTACTTCATCACTTTTGTTGCAGCAGCAATTCGAGGTGCCTACTTCTCATCTCCAGTAAGTCATGTGTCATACTATTGCTGTGATTAAAAATAATGTTTCATAGAGGTAAGTTTAAAAGAATATTTTCTTCAATCTTCAATGGCTAAGTTCTTTTTGCATTGAATAATGGTTTCTCTCTGATAGTGCTTTTAACAACTTTTTTGTTTACTGTTTTTAACAACAAAACTTTATGATAGCATGTATCCATTAGCTGTAAATATTGGAAACTTTGTGAAGATTGTCAGTTGATTTGTTTTACACATATGAAGTTATTAAAAACTGGGGTTTATGCATTTTTAGATACATTATTGAATAAATACATCAATCTCTGGTATAGAATTTTTTAGTCTTGCTGCAATATTTTACATAGTGGAAGCAGTGAATCTTTTTTCTAGCTATTATACTATAATATGATACACCTGTTATCAATATTATTTGTTGCTTAAATTTCATAGAATAATTTCCTATTTCACAATTTGTCTCATATTTCAGAGCAATGCAGAGCTGACATTGGCATCAAGCTTCCTGAGTAGCTTCTACCCCATGATCCTGAGTGGTGGCTCCCTCATTGTGTGCTTCTGGGCTGAGGTATTGTGGTTATTGCCGTATGTATGACCAAATATCTAGCGTCTAATTGAACAGTTTCTTCTTCAGCTTCTAGGCTGAGGTATTGTGGTTATTGCCGTATGTATGACCAAATATCTAGCGTCTAATTGAACAGTTTCTTCTTCAGCTTCTAGGCTGAGGTATTGTGGTTATTGCCGTATGTATGACCAAATATCTAGCGTCTAATTGAACAGTTTCTTCTTCAGCTTCTGGGCTGATATATTGTGGTTATTGCCGTATGTATGACCAAATATCTAGCGTCTAATTGAACAGTTTCTTCTTCAGCTTCTGGGCTGAGGTATTGTGGTTATTGCCGTATGTATGACCAAATATCTAGCGTCTAATTGAACAGTTTCTTCTTCAGCTTCTGGGCTGAGGTATTGTGGTTATTGCCGTATGTATGACCTAATATCTAGCGTCTAATGGAACAGTTTTTTCATCAGCTTCTGGGCTGAGGTATTGTGGTTATTGCCGTATGTATGACCAAATATCTAGCGTCTAATGGAACAGTTTTTTCATCAGCTTCTGGGCTGAGGTATTATAGTTTTTATCGTATAAATGACTAAATATCTAGCGTCTAATTGAAGAGTTCCTTTTTTTTACTGAGAAGAGAGCTGTTGCTGTGTGGTTAGATCAAGCATTAAATGTTCATTTCAATTTGCTGGAACCTCAGTATAGGAATAAACTGTTATTGTTTAGGAATAAATTTTTCCATAAATAGTCGGAACAATTTTTTGCATGTAAATGAATGTTGTTTCTGTATACAAACACATTGAAACTAGAAATCCTCTCTGTTATTGAATACACTGTTCTGTTTTTACATGCCTGCCTAGAACAGTGTTTGCCTTAGTGTTGTGTTAATAGATAATTTTGGATCCTATTTCAATATCGAGTTGTTTTAGCCCTCATTATGGTTCCTAAAAAATTGTTCATTTATTTGACATCCTTGTTGCAGAAAATTTTTAAAAATTAGAGATGGACAACGGAAGCTGGAGCCAATTGACTCTATTTGCATAAATTTTGATAGTGAAAACTTGTTTTGTTAATTACACTAAGTTATGCAAGTGATTTAGGTCGTGAAATGGGGTTACACTCTAATTGCTTTTTCAGCTCTTCTGCATGTTTATTTGGGAATTTCTGCTGCTATTTCATTTGTTAAAGTCTATTTTTTCACAATAGAAAATTTAGGTGCTAGTTAATAGTATAGTTAATATAATAGTATAGTATAATAGTATAGTTAATTTGGTAATGTAAATTGAGCCGGTTTCACAGGCTTCATAACAGTATTTATCATACAACTGACAACTTGTGGCTCTTGTTTGTGAGCTATTGGGTTACAATAGTGTGAAGGAGTCTTGAAATAAGCTCTTACTATATACATATGTCATTATTCTCAAGAAACCTGAGCTCATTTCTGAGGGGGAGAATTTTTTTGATGGCTGGCTCGAAAGCCTAGCATTACTGAGCTAAAATCTGCAGTAGCTATTGCGTGCAAGAGTGAGTGGTTAATTGAACAAAAGACAGTTTTTCATGCTTTTAGTATGTGAAATAGTTCTAGGTTTTCAATCAAAATGTGCCAACAAATTGATGAATTTTTTTTTATTATTTAAAGAATTCAACTAACCCTTTGGATACGAATGGCACCTCTCGCTACACTCGAGTTCACAGTACGCAAAGTTAACCTCATAAGGACCACTTTCCTTTCTGGGATACATTAGGAAGGAATCACTGAGTCATTTTAAATCTTCTTGTCTAAAGTTAGGTGAAATTACATAGCAAACCAGTAAAGCTGTAGTTTGCGCTATATATCGTTCAGTAAAAGAATAATTTGGCGGTTATAGGGTTAACTTCGCCTGCAGTTAACAAGACGGTCGGTAGCGGTACCAAGAAATACAGTTAGTATCCAAGGAGTTAATCTGAATTTCGTTTCATTTTAAGTCTATTTTCCTGAGTTGTCCTTTTTGCTATTCATTTATAAGGTTGCATCGAATGGAGTTTAAAACCTAAGCACTTGTTTGTCTTGTTTGCAGGCATTCCACCTCAGAAATATACGATGCGAGCGGCCACGTTTCCTCAGCAAGAGTTTCTTGGGATTTCTGACCTTCAATGTGATCACCTACTCCCTCTTTGTGGCAGAAGTGTTTCTGCAGCGTGACTCACCCACTGAGGAGGAGCGGGTCTGTAATTTACTGGTCTAATCCTCTATAACTTTCCAGTTTACTAAACCCAGATATGAAATGTGTGTTCTGACCGCTTTATTTATCAAATTCTGCTCTAAATTTAATTTAGTTTGTAGTGCACAAGAGACATCATCATAAACTAAATTTGATAGAATGACATTCTATGTTTCATGAAGTTATCATTTTCATGTTTGTGCTTAATATTTTCAAAAATTGTAAAAATGCTATTCATCAATAATCATTATAAACTGATATTTTAATCAATGTGTGATGCATGACCTTTTAAATTACAGAGGTTTCTGGCGCACATTTTCAATGGGTGCTATGCTGTGCTCATGTTCATTATGGTGGTGTTCTTCCTCATATATGGAGTCGAGGTTTATTTCAAGGTGAGTTTTGAACTGATTTTTTGTTTCAATTGATGCATTTTGGGATATTAATTTTTGATGATTTACCATAAATCTTATGAAATGAATAGTAGATGAAAAGCATTTATACTTTTCACTTAATGATGTCATTCATTCCCAATTTCCACCTCTGGATCCCAGAAAAAATTTAGTGGTGATTTGACTTAATGTCCTATGGAGTACAGACTGTGCACTAGTGGATAAAGTATCCACTATTGTAGTACAGTTATACATATGCAAGTCTAAAGTAACGGTTGAAATGAACTGTGTTATAATATGAAGAAGGGCTGTGTGCTTGTGTTGTGTGGGGTAGCAGACAGAATCACAATCATTACATTAATTCATTGGCTGAGAGTTGGTTTGAACTAATAACATTCATAGAAGCAAAAATACTTTCCCTTCTTTCAGTTTGTGTTTTGTATGTAGAGCTGATGGAAAATATCATACAAGGGTAAGTCAGTCACATGTGGCATATAAAGAGAAAGTCATTTCTGTTGGTTCAAGAGTGATTTCTAAAAGTATCATATGTACTGTTCACACAAAGCATTTGACAGTGGTACAGTATTCACTTGCTCCCAATTTCAGAAAACGTGGTTTTTATTTGTTAGTAATCATTGACCATTAATATATAAGTCCTCACTGGTGTATACCAGCAGTTATATATTTACTCTACTCGTATCAATACATTGTTTATGTGAGTACTGTATATTTTACTGATTCTTAATTGATCTATCAATGGATTAATGATTCATGTTGTATGTTTATCTATAGCTACACAGATGTCTGTTACATTCATAGTTAGGTATCTCATTGTATAGTGAAGTGGTGATCATACTCCTTATTTGTTCAAATTTCTGCTAATTAGAGCCTTTATTATCGAGTTATTTAATAGTTCTTTACCGAGACGGCAAGTAATTGATTCTAATGGGGAAAAAAGTATCAGTGAAACAAGTCAAAAGAAATTATAAGCACATACTGGCTCTAAGTTATCCATATAATTAGGTTAAATATAAGCATAGCTTGTCATGCTTTTGTCCTTATAAATCTGCTGTACAGATCTCAGCGTACATTGTGTAGTTGTATATATAAATTAAATAAATTTAATGACAGCTGGGGAGTGCTTCATGGCGTGTGAGTTGCAGATCTGAATTATACTTCACTATATTTATGTGTGAATTTTCTTTGCTGAGCGAGGAAAAACTGTTCATCATCACTAACATTTTCCTATCCTATAGTAGTGTGGCATGTAATTTTAATAAAACATGAAGTCTGAGCACAATTGTACCTCCACTTTTCATGTTGTTTATATTATGGCTTTGATATAAGGTTCAGTTTTGCCACTTTTTTCAAATCCTTGATTTTTTATTTTTGCTACCTGTTTCACACCTCTTATTATTTCAGTAATACTAAGCATTACATTTGGATCATGACGATCTACAGTCCGTTTTAATCTTGAAATAAATATACAAGGATTGGCTTTAAGATATTTTACGTTCTGCTAAAACAAGAAAGTTTGCTGGATTTAAAAGGTTGTGGAGAAAACATGTCCATAACTGGCAAGACACCAGAATCTTCTTTTTACCTCATCTGACTTGCCGGGTCTCAAATTATTTTGATTTGCTCTTATCTCATACCTCAAAGTGTTGGCACTAACAGTTCTAGGGCTAATATCAAAAAGAAACTAGTACAGGACTTGGCTACAAGTTGTCAAGCACTACGTTCACTTGAGTCTATTATCAGTGAATTTCGATTTTAGTGGTAAGTTTAAACTGTGGCCCCCACTATAGTTTCTTGCAAATACTCAGAGGGTTAATACGTATGTACATGCGTTAGATATTGAAATAATGTGGTGTGCCATGTGCTCCATGTAGAATAGAATAGAATGAGGCTATAGGAACGAACCTTCTGGCCCATTCTTGGGTCGGATAATTACTTCGATAATTATTCGGTTGTTTACCCAAGTCCCATGCCGTATTTCTAGCCGCGTCAACCATGTCGGCAGCGGGATTCGAACCCGGGTCTTCCCGCTCGCAAGCAGACTCGCTCACCAGTCGACCAAGCTGGTGTAGTGCAGTAATGACTCCTAGTTTGTAAATTCGTGTGATCCTGAAGGCTCTCTGCCCAGTGTGAAATTTATGATTTTTAAATGCTAAGTAGTGTCATGAAAATCACTGACGTAAAAGTGATATACTAGTGTAAAATGTAAAGATTATTTTCATTGATTCTATTTAGAGGTGTTTTTATTAGTTTACCTGCCAGGGTAAACTATATTTAGTCAAAATGAGCATAATTTAACTGTCTGGTCCTGGGCCATAAATGTTCTTCACAGCCCCACCTCAGAACTGCAGAGTTCACAAGAAATATAGCTCCCATTACTAGCATCCTGTGTCCTTGGTTGAGTTAATTTCTTCAATTACATCTGTTAGGACGCATACACTGAAAAATGGTTGTGCTAAAATTTAATGTACCTTCTCTGTCGAGCATTTTATGTGCTTGTGTTATGTTTTCCTGTTGAATAAGCTTTCATTTTAAGCTGTCCCTTGAGTGTGACATACTTCTTTTGCTTTTGGCATTTCCCAATCATAATCTTATTATAGAGGTATGAACTGGTTTGCTTGCTTTGATTGTATTGAAGCAAGTTCGTGTGTTAATTGAATAAACTATTCAACTATGTGCTAAATTTGATTGTATTTTGGTGCTGTCAAATGGGAAAAATGATTAGCTTTGCAATTGCTGGAGCTAGTAAGGCATTTATTTTAATACTGAAATAAACACATTTCAACTGAGGCTCTCAACAAATTGAGAAAAGATGTCTATGACTAAAAGACATTGAACCAAATGAATGTATGTTTTTCTACTTAATAACTAACATTTTTTCTAACGCAAATCGTATAACCTTGACCAAGTATCTACAGATACCAAGTCAAGGTTACAAGTGCGGTTAGTTGCGATGGTCAGAGTAAACTCATTTCAGAGGTCCTTTCTGATAATTTTTGCTGGATATGCCAGTCGTGTTCCAATAACATAACCATGTGCTCAAAAATGATGGTAGCTTTGTGAAGCCTTTACGTGTGGCGCTTGTGTAACGCTTGTGATTGAATTGTCTTGTGCTGAAGGTCCGTGGGGGCTTTGTGAACGATTCGCTTGTGGTGGGTACTCTGCACTCGCGGCAGCCCAGCACCGCGAACAGCGATGCTACCACTGCGCTCCGTGGGGACTCGGACGTCGAGGCCAAAAGCGCCACATGTACGGGGCTTTGTAAGCAGCAGGGTTCGTCATCCTCTGCTTCGAATACGAGTCGCTGTGACCAGGAGCAAGACATCAACAAGTGTGCCAGTCTCGTGTCTAAGACTGAAGATCAAATCACAGCCTCCCAAGATGATGATAAGGTGGACCAAGAGAGGTCGTTAGAGCCACTCTTACTCCACAAATGTTCATGTGCTGAGCGTGCCAATAAGAGTTCTTGTACTGGTCCACTGCCAAGCACTTCAGATAATCATGCAGCTGCTTGTGAGCGACTACTAACTCCACCTGAGGTGAGGGCGTCTTTTGGCTCTGTGTCTGGCGTTATTTTCTTGAAATTACTGTTTTTGTTGAAGTGATTGATTGATTGCAAATAGTAAAGCTAGTAAGCATATGAGTGTAGATATCGATTTTCTTTGATTTTTTTCTTCTCTCGTTATTCGTTTCACCTACGTGTTGCTACGCTGATGACGGGTCCTTGTATTCCAAAGAGTTTGCCATTGAAGGTATTCTCCATTACGTTGATTCTTCTTTAATTCATGTGTGGGAATTAACTGGTGTATTAAATTTAATTTTTTCTTCAATGTTGAATGAAGAACTTGCTTTTCTTCAGACATCATGTATGACTATAACATCTCAGTACCAGGACTGACTCAGTTACACCAAACTATCAATTGGTTTGTGTGTGCCGTGTGTTGCCTTCTACTGACACGGTCAGTGCTCGAACGCTGATGAGTACTGAAGGGACAATGAACCTCTGCTTCTCTCCAGAATACCCAAGTTCTCATACAAGGTTACCATCTCAACAATGGGGAAAATGTCGAAGTTTACCTGCCTACTCAATTCTTATTAGAAAAAGACAGAACCAACGTTAAGTAGTTGTTGCTGTGACTTGTGCTTCCGGCTGATGAGAGACTTATAGTTATGAAAAATTATAATAAAACAAAGTAATAGAACATTTGAAATAAGAGTGACAATTAGGATTAACTCAACAGTATAAATGCAAGGTAGTATATTCAATTCAAATGGAAGTTTGTCACCCTGAAGCTCATGCTCAACAAGTAACAATTTCTGTGAAGGTGTAGTGGTTGTGCCGTTGAGGGAAAGAGCACTAAAATATTTGAGTTTCTGACAGGGGACTCTATGGTATAAGAATCTGCAGATGTGTATGTTCAGCTCTGTCCTCGAATTTAATAGTGTGGTATATTTTCATAAGTGTATTCTTATTTGTGCTTAATTTTAATCTTCTGTGAATTTTTTGGAATAGCTGGGAATATTTATCATGCTCATATTAGAAGTCAACGATCTGTTCGTCGTCCAATGTGGTTTCTACTTCCTCTCGTCATAATTTACGTGAAAGTCCACGGTCTTCAGAGATAACATTTAAATAACATTGAGCACCATTTAGTTAAAGCTCTACAACGTCCTTCTAGCAAGTAAGTGGGACACTAATGTATATCATTCCTAATTATATCACAGGTACGCAGGATTACCACGTGTTTAACTGTTTTATTAATTCGTTTGATTTTATTGAAGTTACGAGTGGCTGGAAGCAGACTGGACATAAGCGGAGGTACGGAGCGTGGCATCGACTACTCACAGCTGAGCCAGTCACGCTTCGGTCTAGTGTTCCAAGCCTGCATGCTCATGATCACCGTCTGCTTCCTCTTCTCGGACGTCCTCGGTGGCTTCTGGAAGAACAGGTCTGCTCTCAAAGTCCTGCTGTCAATCAATAACATCATTTTGGCCCTTCTTGCTTGTGTGAGATTAAACAATGGTTTAAAAAAATGGTGATTTTAATCAATTTGTTCACTTACGTTGTTAAATTTGAATGCGTTTCATAAGGGCTGAGTTAATCTTAGCGTCTGGGCTCCTGTATCCGTAAAATCTTGAGTTTTCTACCTGTTCTCAATACCTTAACTCAGTGACTGACATCTCCATTCTTTCTAACTGCTCATGTCAAGTGACTGTAAATACTGGACTAAGGTTACAAACGCTGGTGAGAAAGTGAGCCTGTTACAGGTATTAATTCAAGGTAACTAGTGTAAAATACCTATATTCTTTTTAACAGCACTTGTTAGCAAACTGGCTTGAGCACCGGGGTTAGTTCACTACTTCTTGTGTCATCTACGAGGCTATGCATTATGGGGCGCCTCTTATCTTTCACGAGTTTTTTACCCGGTCGCAAGAATACTTTGGTTCACCGGCTCTTATCGCTGATATAACTGTGTTGTACAGGATGCCCCTCGTTTTTAATACGTTTTTATCTCGGTTTTTAAAGCATTGTGGTCAGTTTACCAGTTCTCGTGTTGTTGACCGTGGTTTGCAGGGTGCCTCTGATCTCTCGCAATGCGTACGACATTCTCTTCCGCGTGGTGGAGCTCGGTGTGGCCATGTGGTTTCCCTGCGTGCTCTGGAACTGCATCGCGCCCGAGCAGCTGTGGATTCTCAACCCTAAGAAGATACTCAAGAAAATTGACATTGACAAAAGTGTGGAGGTTACAACTCCTGAGGCTGGTGAGTTAGCAGCTGCTTTGTTCTTTTGTAGCTCACCAGTCACAAGCATGAATGGTTGTGAGGTTTGTTTCGTAATTGGATGTCTTTTTGTTATCATAAACTCGTGCAAATATGTACTGTAATGATAGTGTTCAATTATGTATTCTTTAGGAATTAGGTGGTGTCTTCATCGTGCTTTTCTTTCATTTGTTTGAGACAAAATTTATTGCGAAAATGTGTAGTCACAGTTTCGTGACCCTGAGTGTTTGTAGTTACTTTCTTATTTGGAATTTAGATTACTTGACTTCTGTCGGGGGTCTCGAAAATAGTTGATTGTATAAATCACACTGCTAAGTAAAAAGTGCTTATGGAATAAAATTTATTTTTGTTTCATATAACGGGATCTACTTGAATCTAAATGTGGTGTCTTTGGAAGGAATTTGAAACTACATCGAAAGCGTGTGATGTATTTGGAAATAATAGATGATATACAGGTAATCTCAACTAGTAGTCTGCTACAAATTTAGCTGCATTGCGAAAATAACAAATGATTTAGTGACAGTTGACCTGCTACAATAAATAGACAATAAATCACCTCCAGGAGGAGGTGAAGGAGAGGTCGACAGCAGCAGCGAGAGCAGCCCGCCTCGTGAGTGCTGGATTTGCTACGACACTACTGCTAATACGGAGACTGGCCCCATGATCGAGCCGTGCTTGTGTAGCGGCGACGTGGCCTCTGTGCACCACAACTGCCTGCGCAAGTGGCTCATTGAGTGCGCCCAGAACAACAACACTGACCAGCTCGCCTGCAAGGTACCGCATGCCCTCACGCTGCTCAGTCACCTTCTGGTGCATCAAGTTGCTCATGCCCTCACGCTGCTCATTCACCTTCTGGTGCATCAAGTTGCTCATGCCCTCACGCTGCTCAGTCACCTTCTGGTGCATCAAGTTGCTTATGCCCTCACGCTGCTGTCACTCTGTTGCATCAAGCTGCTCATTCATGCCCTCACGGTGCTCAGTCACCTGGTGCATCAAGTTGCTCATGTTCTCACGCCGCTCAATCACTGTCTACTACCTCAAGTTGCTTATGTCCTCACGCTGCTGTCACCGTCTGTTGCATCAAGTTACTCATGCTCTCACGCTGCTCAATTGCTGTCTGTTACATCAAGTTGCTCATGCCCTCACGCTGCTCAGTTATCGTCTGTTGCTTCAAGTTGCTCATTTCCTCAGACTGCTCAATCACCGTCTATAACATCAAGCTGCTCATGTCTTCACACTGCTCAGTCATTGTTTGTTGCATCAAGCTGCTTAGATCCATTTTCTGTCGGCCGACAAATGCATTTGGTTAATGACATTTGTGGCTGATAGAATTAGCTGTTCCAGAGACCTTATCTTACGATCAGAGAATTAATTCTGCAGTGTCTCGTGTTAGGAGGTTCGCGTGATTTAAGACGTTAAATGTAAGCTTTAATTATCAAGTGATATTATGGATTTCACCAGCTTGGTCGACTGGTCTCACCAGCTTGGTCGACTGGTGAGCGAATCTGCTTGCGAGCGGAAAGACCCGGGTTCGAATCCCGCTGCCGACATGGTTGACGCGGCTAGAAATACGGCATGGGACTTGGGTAAACAACCGAATAATTATCGAAGTAATTATCCGACCCAAGAATGGGCCAGAAGGTTCGTTCCTATAGCCTCATTCTATTCTATTCTATTCTATTTAAACATGTTAGCTTTAATGAAGGACAGAAATTATTCAGAAAACTTTTCAACAAAACAGAAGCCTTGCAATGTTCATAAATCCTGACAGCAAATAGATCTATTCAGATGTCGTGCTGTGGATTGTGAAAGCAATTCTTCTTTTCTCCATTTAAATGAAGGTTAATTTTGCTTTAAATGGTTCCCCTCAAAACCTGAGGAATTAAAACGCTTTAATATGAAAGCTGTCCCAACGCCTGCCTCAAACTCAGGGTTTTCGAATGTTTCGCCGCCGTAATAAGGAAAGACAATGATTACTGAAAAGTTTGGCTATTCTTTATGCGTGAATATTTTTTTCGACTGGAAAAACTGGACAATATAGAGACCATTTAAGGGAATTCGAATATTCCGCCTCAACACTTGAGTGAACTCGATTATACTGCCTCAATACTTGACTGAACTCGATTATGCTGCCTCAATACTTGACTGAACTCGATTATGCTGCCTCAATACTTGACTGAACTCGATTATACTGCCTCAATACTTGACTGAACTCGATTATACTGCCTCAATACTTGAGTAAACTCGAGCATTTTGCTGAATGCTTGCCTCGTGGGTTCAGGTGTGCCAGGCTGAGTATGAGCTGGAGCGGTCACCGAACTGGTGGATCGGCCAAGGTTTCACATCCCGACACTGGCTACACACAGCGTCCCTGGTGACGGTGATGTGTGGCACTATCGCCGCTGCTTGGGCCGTGCTACAGGTTTATCAAGATGCTCTCATACGCTCCCTCACTGTGGGTGCTATGCTCCTCATCATCTACGTCTGTCTCAGGTTGGAGTCAGTCATCAAAGCTCTTTTGTAACTTATTTTTCGACGAATGAGACGTGCGTGCGTTGTCTACTCTGTATCATGTATAAGGTTCGTTCATAAAGTTGAGCTGCAATGTCTGTAGTTTGTATTACACGTTTTTTTTAATTTGAACCCTTACTTTCCTTGATGGTAGTCAGTTCTTTATCATTCCGTGTGTTCTTCGAAATATATATCAACCTTTCTTTGGGCTCATGTTGAGCGGACGCCGACAGCATCTGAAAAATATAATTAATGCTGCTCATATGAACGGTTATCCACTTGATGCAACTATAATGAAAATTTCAGCGCACATTTAACAACACTTTCCTTGTATTGAATAAATAGCGAAGGCGGTATCGGGCGACCTGATCATTACTCGACCTGCAATGGAAACCAACATTTTATCTCATTTCCTATCTAAAACATGCTCATCTTTTTTTAATAAAAACCCGTCAATGTATTTAACAATCAATCTTTCCCATCGTATAAATTTAGTGAAAAAGTTTTAAGTTTAAGCATCTTGATGTGAGCAGTCGAGGCCACCAAGTGGTTGTGAATTCAGACGAGAAATTATGTACTTAAATTGGAAAAATGTACTAATAGGTTTTTAAGAAATGGAGGAAGTGTCGAATTTAAATAGTCAATTTGGGAGAAGTGAATGTCATGAATGTCTTGGGTTGTGTATTGCTTGAAATGGGGAATAGGGAAGGCAATGCTTATGAACGAGTGAAAGAAAAGACGTATAGACTGGAGAGGCTTGTTCATGAATTAATCCTGAAGTTAGTAAACGAGTTAGATTGTATCAACTGTTTTTTAATGTATTTTGAAAGTTTAGAATATGAATAAACCAAAGAATATTGATTTAAATTATAGGAGATAGGTTTCAGAAATACGAGTGAATTGACGAGATTCAGCTACAAAGGCGTTAAATCTGATGGAAAATGAGATAAAAGGTTGGTCAGGTGTAGTGAGGTAGGTACGGTGCATTGCAAAGGATAGGAAATTTGAAAAGATCAATGAACAGCAGTCATAAGGTACTGCCCTACATTAAGAGATCTTATTCTATTATTTGATATTTAGTTGATAAAGTTTGTCCAGAAGAGTACTGACAGTTTTTCTGTGCAAAAGTTTTCAACATTTTTGTAATGCAAGCTAAAGGTTACTAATTGCTTTGTGACAAATTCAAATTGAGTCCCCAGGGGATGCACTAGATATAAATATCTTATATTATTTGACTTCTATTATTGTTGTTAAACGAGTCACTGTAATACAATGCTGTATTGGTTAAGATTTCTGAAACTCATTGTGAATGTTGCTGGTACGTTCAAGCAAGTTAGTAAGATTACATCACACCATTTATTTTGGCTTTCTTGGTGTAGTGGCTACTGACACGTTCCTGTCTTTCAGATTCCTGGGTTTCAACACGTTTACGGCCTACCGACGCGCCCGCTACTCAGCCGTGAAGATCTTGAGTCGTCACTTCAGTGGCCCGGCATCGGTAAATGCCAGTAGCACTACGACTGAAAACGTCTCGTCTTCCCCGTCTCATTCGATGTCCTCTGTGTGCACGGACACTAGTGACCTCAGCGACGGACACGTGGCCACCATATCGGGCACGCTTTCCGTCACCAACGACCACTTGACGACCTCTGAAGACCGCCCCGCCACTGTTGCTGGTGGCCAGGTCACTCTTGATATCTCTGCTAGCGCGGTGCGTGCGTGAAGTGCTTGTGGAGTCTTCAGGAGCTTGGCTAAGCAGGTGTATAGTTGATCGCATTTTTAGGCGTGAATTGTTCGTTCTGGAGTTGTGAATACTCTAGTTTCCACGATTTTTTCTACTTTCAGCGTAGAGATGGCCTAGATTACTACCAATATATAGACAAGTTGTTGCTCCTGTTTCAAGGGTAGAGTTTCCACTTATTTTGGAGTTATCCTCATGGTATGCCAAAATACTGTCCAGCCATTTAAGTCTTGAGTTTGATGCTATTGTGACCTGTTCGAGTTGGCAGCTGGTCTGTGTAGACCCGTGGTTGAATGTGTTTATTGCCTCTTGAGTTCTCCGGCGTTCCGTTTTTTGGGATGCGTTAGCTCAAAATGATCCACATAGACAAGAGCTAGATCTACACTGGTAGGAAGGAATTGTTATTATACTTGCTATTGGCTAGTGAAAGCATGAAAGGAAATAAGTTTGCCATAATGTTTTCGCAACATTGATACTGACTGCTATCTGTGCTGGACAGACGTCTAGTATTATTTCGTCTACAACTTTTATAAACAAAGTAGTTTACTTCATGTGAGATTAAAGCTTTCAATGCCACTTGCTTTGCTCGTAGTAAGTAATGAATAGTCATACTATTGACACACACGGTCCGTATTTCACAAGCTGATACGGGAACATGACCCTTAAATCGAGTTTGACGATGTACATATGTTCACCCACACTCACGTATTGTGAAGTTTGATCTATGGATGCCCGTATAGTCTTGTTTGCAGTTTACTGTATTCGTCTGTTTTGGACTCACTATTTAACCTTTTTTTGCTGTTGAAGCTTAATTTTATCACTCTTTTCTGTTTCATCGTTTATTAATTTCACATTGGATATTCTTCTGTAATGTTGCTACGGCACCCGTCAGAAAATTTGTACGTTGTGTTGCCGAATTGGTTGTACAAATTATTTTAGTTCTCAACTACATTTTTGCAATGATGTTTTCTTCCGTACCGTTTAAAATATTATTTACTTGTAGTATGGAGATACTATTGGGAGTTTCGTTGTCCCTGGTTGATTAGATGATTTGAAGTTTATTATTCGATTTTAGGCTATTCTTTATGAATATTCATCTTCAAGTATGAAAAATTGTTCAAAGTCTTTACTTAATCCATAGTTATGTTCAGCAGCATAGTTTAAGCAATTTTACCTTCACCCCCGTTCTTTTTGTGTGCAAGTTATCGAAATGATGCTGACTGCGACAATTACTGAGTAACATTAGCAGTGATATTTTTCGAAGCTTGAAGAGAAGCTTTCTGAAGCAATGTTAGGAATTGAGCTCTGATGCTGTTTAATTAAATATTTGAAACGGCTAATGCAATGTATTCGCAAACACTCAATTTTGACAATTAAGTACATTTTTTACTGTTTGGTAAATTCATGTGCCGTCCATTGGTAAAAATGGTAGCCCACTTATAATAAGATTGTGAAGTATTGTGGGGTAGACAGCCAGTGTAGCCACGCTGTGCTGTTTTTCTGTCTCATCTTTATAAGTCAAAACTAACTACTTACCTGCATATCTCCGCTTAGTTCTCCGGATATTACTCAAAATCTCATTCATTTACCCAAATTCTATCCAGATCTGAAACAGACTGCATCAACAGTCCTTTAATTATTATTTCTGTCCCTGAATTTGGCATCTTCCTGGCCATGTCACGGCAGCGGCTTGCCTGCAGTCAAGTTTGCATGGCATTGTAATTCTGAAGCGCTCAAATCAAACGATAATTTATTTGCATTCAGAACTGTCTATTTAGAGAAGTGATTCTTATTCCCCTATCAAGGCGGCTTCTCAAATTCTCTCTTGCTTTGGGCGAGTTTTGATTCTTTCTTTGACTGTCGTTACTGAATTCGTTTATTTTGGAGTCAGGTCTGCTTCATTGTTATTTCACAGATTCAGTGTTCAAGTGTGAAGTGCATCTGAAATTTGCTGTTAGGATTGCTTCTATATTAGCGACATTGAAGCTGGCAATCTTTTTATTTACAAAGCATCCACTTTGCCATCCGAGAGGCCTAATATTTCGTTTACTTTTGTTCCTTAACTGCAAAGATCTTGGCGGAAAAGTATCAACGAGCTTCATGTTTTGCTAGAACTTCTGACTGAGACTCAATAATCGTAGCTTGCCTCTCTCAAATTTTTCAAAAGTGTCTTTGTGAAGTATTTTTCGGTTTGAGGCCCTTATTCACTTAACTATATTTCACAGTTTTCTTTTACTAGTTTTGAATAACACACCTATTTTATACTGTGTTCAAAGGATTTTATATGTTTCGATTTCTGTAGAACTTTGCGGTTGGACTTAGAATTTTCCATTGTTCTGTATTGAGGAATGCAGATGGCACTTTTCAACTTCTTTACTTCGTTTTGTTCACGTTTGTATACATATATATGTTAACAATAGGTATCTGTATATTCTCATTCTTTCATGCACCCTACACCATATTCCCATATTCTTGTATTCTCATTTTTCTGCTTTATGCTTGTAGTGAGTTTACGTCGTCTAGGGTTGTGTGATTTTTTTTTGAGAGATTTTTGTTTAGTGTTTGTATTATTTCAGTATTGAAAAACTCTTCAGGTCTCTTTCACAGTTCGCCTTGCTCTTTTATGGTATTGAACGGGCGTTGATGTTGTTCGTCCAATAAACAAACGGGTTATTTGATGCCGACAATTGATAAAGTGATCCACCTCTGTGTGTCACATACCTGGCAGTTCTTACTTGCAGGTGTGCGATTGGCATTTTTGTCCAAGTTCTTCTAAAAACCCTCTTCTACTTCGGCACAAAAGACACTGCAGGGACTATTGTGATCGTATGAAGTGCAGTGACTTGTGCGGCATTCCGCGGTTCTAATGAACTTGCTTACTTGGGTAATGAACTGGTGCTGGAGTCTCCACATAGTCAGTCAGTGCATATGTATTGTTAGTTCCACTTGGTGTATTGTAATGGTATGTTTACGTTACTAACTGCAGAGGCGAGTTATCAAATTGGTCACGTAGCAACTGTTATCGACTTGCTACAAAAATATCTAATGTCTGTAAATTTCACATTGCACATATACTGGGCACATTTATTCTACAATGAAGACTTTGCACCAATAAAGTAAACAATAATGTTTGTTCAGTATGGAGTAGGCGAAAGAGTAGTGTCTGAAGTTGCAATGCTATTTGTGGAAAAACGCTACTGAAGAAAGTTTCTAATTTAGAATTGGCCGTGTAGTATGAGTTTGGCTTAGAAAGTGTTAATTTTTAAATTTCTGCTTTGCATTGTGTGGAATTGCACCACTGCACCCGGAAAATAAGTTCATTGAGGGTTGTGTTTTCTATGACTGACTACTGAGATTGACGAAATAGTGGGAAATACCCGAGTTTAAATTTGAAATAATTTTTCTTTCTTCATGTACGTGGAAGTATTGGTTTTCTACATCATCAGTGGCCTTCAGCTCCCGAGTCATTAATTGTCACGGTGTGGCCGAAGACCGTCTACTATATTGTCATTGTGTGTGCTGTAAAATTCATGGAAAATTAAGTTCCATTATTTAGTGACAGCACAAATCGTGAAAAAATAATAATAAAAAGCAATTAAAAAAGTGCCACTGTTTTGGAACTCTCTGAGTTCTAATTAAAAGGCGAAATAAGTAACGTGAACGGAAGAAGGCAAAGAAAGCAGAAGCTTTACTCTGTGTGCAACGATTAGTGTGAGTAGTGAGGATGTTCAGCCAAAAGCGAGTGTACATTGGCACTAGGGCTGGGCTGCACGGCCCTGCTGCACTTGCATACTGTAGCTGTGATTTAGATTATTCGTTAGTTAGGATTGGCGCCTCCAGCCCCTGTGTAAGTATGCGCACAGCACCACAGAATATATGTTATTCCTGTGTGCACTCGAAATGCACCCAGGAATATGCATAATATTCCTGTTGAATATTAGAACGCATATGATCACCGGGTTATGTATCAGTGTCATTTAAATTTGTCTCATTAGTTGACCGAAGTCAGCAAAATTGTCTTGTCTGCTGAATAAAATTATTTATTTTTTCATTGTATTGTTATGGCACTTAATATTGAGGGAGAAAGATATACTCGTAGAACTGATCCAAGCATTCTCGGTGCTGTGTGTCCGTTTATCTTGGGGTAGGAGTACTCTTCTGTTAGTGTGCATACATGTAGATTCCTTATGCCTAGATCGTAGGCATATGTAGCTTGTTAGCAACGAATGCGTGTAAATAAGTATGAATAATTACTTCAGTCACATCGCTTAGACCAAGTCAAACTAATATTTACGTCTGAATTATTAGGCTCGTGATTACTTGAAAAAGATTAACATAGTGTGTAATTGTTAATTGGTGTTAATTTTCACTGCTATTTTTATTTAAATTTATAGGTTCATTTCATGAAGCGGAGAACTTGGCAGCTTTTGATGTACGTCGTATCGTCAGTTGAGTGTCGTTTTATATTGTGTGTTGCTTTCTGCTGCCATGGCAGACGCTGCTCAAGCTTAGCAAGATACTCACGAAACTACAAATTTTCTGATGGAATTTGATCCTTGCAATGTACCCATTTCTACGTGAGGAATTTACGCTACCCTACAGCATAAATATGCTTCTTTATTCGTCATTGCGCGAAATTATTAGTTTTCCATGTGTACTCTGAAGTTGGTTGTGTTCGAACAGTCCCACATAAAGTTACAAGTCTTGGTATTATTTACCGTCCAAACTTTTGTTTCGAGGCCACTGTTTGTGACTTGTAGTGCTGAGCTAAATTTCAGGTGTAGCTTCTTTCCTAACACTTCATGTGACGTTAGTTTCCTTTTTCACAATTTATATTGTAGGCTTCACACCTGTTTTTTCACGTCGCGTCTGCTAGTGCGGCCAGCTCACCGATGCTGACGAGGTGCTCCACTGGTGTTTGTGTGGGGCCCCCCACTGGTGTTGATGTGGGGCCCCCCTGCTGGTGTTGGTGTGGGGCCCCCCGCTGGTGTTGGTGTGGGGCCCCCCGCTGGTGTTGGTGTGGGGCCCCCCGCTGGTGTTGGTGTGGGGCCCCCCGCTGGTGTTGGTGTGGGGCGCCCGCTGGTGTTGGTGTGGGGCCCCCCACTGGTGTTGGATCAAGTATCGCAAGAATCGCTCAGTTATACGGCGATGTTCGAGCTAAATTCAAGTCTTATGTTTAATGTTTCTGTTTACGAACTTTTCGTCTGAAACGCACTAATCTGAAGCTCTGCTCCCAATGCTATGACACTCATAGAGGAAATTACGACGCATCGCATCCTTGTTGCGCATGCGTAACATGTTTGTGTGACATGTATAGTAGTTATTTGCTCGTGCTTAAGATTCATTATCCAAATATGCCTTACGCAGATAATACTTGCGTAAGTGTTCGTCTCTGTGATGTAGTGATTGAAATATTTTATTTGCTTTTATTACGTGATCTGTGATTATTGTATGGTCCGTTGAATGAATAGATACTCTAGTGATATGAGTTATGTTTTAAATTAATGTGAGCTGGTTTGGGTGTCGCACTGTCATTTCATTTAATATTATTTCATGGTGAACTGTTACGAAGCATAGTTTTCTTAGTCCCTGCACCGTCACAAAATTTATTTGATTCATTATTGGGTTTTCATTTGTCGAGTTTTTATAGAATCATATTCCCTTCCTGTGTGGGCTCGCCCCCAGTCCTTAGAAGCACGTGTTCTGAGCTTAGAACCTAATCCAGTTCACGTATCTCATTTTTCCTGAAATCTAAAGTTTTAAGCGGACAAATTTACTGCTGTATGTTATCTTCTAATTATTATCAGTGTCCCATTCCCATTGTGCTACCTATATTTTTAGTGCTATGTTACCTGTTCCATTGTCACAGGACATATTTATATCTAGTACCAATCACAACGTTGAATCACTACTTAAATTTTAGTAACAATTACATTACCTCGAAAGAATCAGTTCCTTTTCCCGTTTTCAGGTTCCCTCACTCTCTTGCATTTTTAGTTCCACTGTCATTGCTTAGTACCACTGATCTTGCTATAGTACCACTGACATTATAGTACCATTCACACAGTCCCAGGGTTGTTTCATTCACACTTAGGTTCGTGACAAATTTCATGCGCGATTTAATAAAATTCGTACACCTTATTACGTGAGATTTGAAAGTCGCTTCAACGAAATCTTGCTTTACGCTGCTGTAACTATGCCAAAAAGTATCAATACGAAGCAATAAAAATAAAGTACGTAATTCTACTTAATTTTCTCTTATATTATCTGTGTTGCCTGTGAGCGGCCTGGAGCTTGACGAGCTAAATACTTAAATTAAAGGCTACTGTGAGCAGTGTGTATCAACTACAGTCTTGTGTTCTGCTGCTTGTATCTTAAGCCTCACTACAAATTACTTGTGTGTCGTTAAATTTCAAATGCTTCAGCGTCTTATTTACTTCTTGTCTCCATATATATCATGTTCCATGAAGTCACTGCTATAAGATATCTAGATCTTTCCAGCTGTTCTTGTTTCTTAATTAATCAAATCGAATACAAGGTAACTATGATACTATGAAAGTTCTGGGGTTTTCCGCCTATTCTTCTATACTGTATATCTTTATATCAAAGTCAAGAGTTATTATGTATTGTATAATTTCCGGGATATTACAGTCATTCAGAAAGCAAAGTAGTTCATTACAACTTTAGCAAAACAATCACATTTTTATCCTTTTGTGGTTTATGAGTTCTAGAATGATGCCTTGCGGTCATGGAGTGTCTGACTTTGTTGCAGCAGTTTCGTTTGGTTTTCTTTATTAGATTTTTAGTTCATCTCCCTCTTCTGGGAATGTCATGCCCTAGGAATGAAAAATTCGTATTTCCAGCTATCATTCCAAGATCGATTATTTTGTGATCTAATTGATGAACTCTCTTCTGTATTTTTAAGAACAGCGATATGGAACGAGAGTACTAGAGAATTTTGTAAGTCAAACGTATGTTACTTTTTCCCGAAACGTTTGCAATGTTCGAAACTCCTGTGAACTCAATGCAAAAGGATATCTTACGTTTTTTCTTTTTAGATCTCGAGTTAAATCAAGCGAGATACTCCGTGGATGACTTAACTCGGCTATTTCCTGAGGCTTCAAAGTTTTTGCCAAGTATCTAACCATTTTTTTTTCAGACTAATTCAAATGATAAATTAGTGTACTCATTTTTTTTCTGCATCAATGCTTGAAAAGCCTCTGCTATGAAAAGTTTGTGCATGTCCAGAGTTCAGTCGCAGCGCATTATGCTGTTCTGTTTGTCCTTATACAAATACAAGGGTAAAGTGTTGGGTTGCTTTGTGTCAATGTACGAGGTTCGTAACCCACAATAGTAGCTTGGTACCAGCTTAAAAGTCATGTGTAAAATAAACACGAAGCATTTTTGGCTGTTTAAACATTTTCAGTTGGGAGATACAGGTTAATTGTATCCTATGCCACACTAAGATGCAGCATGTATAAAATCATGTATTTTATACAGGGTATTTTAAGTTCGTCACTGTAGTTTCCAAGCGGCTTTAATGGGTAAGTCGAGGGGGTATCATGGTATTTGCTTATATTCATATAACACTGTCGTTGTTTGTGTGAACCTCCTCCGTTGTCTTCTGTCATTATCTGTGCGTCTTAAAGTTAGCTAAGCACCATTAGCTATATTCTCATATATCTATGTAGTCGTAAGCCCATATTACCATTAGTTGAGGGGTGATGGTGGTGTAACCGCCTAGCATCATTTGTGTAGCATAAAAATAGCACACATGATTTGAGTTTCATTGATCCTTCCCCAGATTTTTTCCAACCAGCAGGGGTAAATGAATTTCATTCATACTCTATTCTTAGCTCAAATTACTTTCATGTTCCAAAATTCCCCGCACATTCGAACAATTGAATTCGTTTTTCTAGTTAAAGAGCCTTAGTCTGCTGAAAAAAACCATCATCCGATAAGTCTGGGAATTTTTTCGTCTTTCATGCGGACTCCGCTCCCTGACGTGAAGAGTATTGCTATTTCTGATGTCTTCCTTATTTTTTAAGTTCTGTTGACCATTTCAACGGTGAAATGATTTTGTGACTAGACTTAAGTGTTCGTTCATGACTAGGGCCTCTTCTGTGTGGTGCGTGAAGGAAAAGCTCTGCTCGTCCCTCACGCCCTCGGAAGAGGAAAGGCTGCAAGCTCTCCTTGTCCCCTTGGCTAAAATTATTCCGTGCTTCTTACTTGTTGGTATAGCGCGTTTGTGACTGCCAAATTTTCCAGCTAAACAGGTTTGTTAACTTGAACAATCAGTTCCTGGAGCTAACTGCTACTTGAGCTGTGCGTTTCAGGTTTGGCTGTCATTTCTTTGGAAAATCATAGAAGTTGGTTATTTGAATAGCAACTATGTAGAGCGCTGACATGGAGTGGAGATGGAAATATTTCATACTTGTACAAAGATTTTTTCTATCATGTTTAATTTCGAATCTTAAATTTTAGCGAAATGTATCCAAACATGCAATGTAATATTTTTAAAAAGATAAATTCCCTGAATTTAAAATTTGGCTTCCTAGTTTTTCCAGGATTTTGACAATGAGGAAAATGAAGAAACTGGAGTAAGCTTGAAAAATCTCAATAGTTTTGAGCAGAAGTGGATAAGTCGGTTGCGATCGAAATGAAACCACTCTGTGTTCTCAATAGCTTCTGGGCTCGAAAAAATATATATTTCTCATAAAAACCATGTCTCTTAAATGCATGGAAACATCATCAGTGCCCTCCGACGCGCTTTGTACAAATAATCCTCATCCTTTCCCTTTGTCCGTCACACTGTCGCAAGCGCCTCAAGTTCTCTTGTGTCGTTGCTGCTCAAGCAATCCATTTCAGGATTTTGTTACATGTAGCACCCCTCTCACTTTGTTCTTTGAAAACTTCCACATTTTCCTGGTACAGTTTTTCATGTGAAAGATATTCTTCATTGCATTCCTGGCTGTACTCGGCTATCTAGGTCCAACGTATTGCGTGCAAGCTCTTCTTGCTTCTGACGTAAGAGTTTTAGTACATCCCAGAATCAAGATGATGCACGTAATATTCTTGAAATTAGTGGAGTAACTTAGGTTTTGCATATTATTCTCAGTAGTGAAATTCATTCTTGACGGTAAACAGTTTAAATTTTTTTCTGAATGCTATTGCTATTACCTAAAATTACGAAAATGTTGTAATATGTTTCCATTATCAATGTCATATTTTTTTCAGATTCCTTTGTTTTTTCAACTGAAGGCTTCTCTAATGTTTCTATTTGTTTCATCCATCATTCTTTGGTAGTTCTATTTTATTCAAATTTTAAAACGTTACTAAAGACCTACTTTTCTGCCCTTAACTGGCACCACAACTTCATAGAAATCACTTAAACAGGTTATGATAAATCGGTGTTTTTTTCCTCAAATTTCCGTTCTTTGCAAAGTACGCAGTATGAACACTCGTTTGTCCAGCAAGCTCCGCAAAGCAGCAGCAGCTTCCACTGCGGAGCCGCAGCATCTGGCGCAAGATACACCAAAGGACAATGAAAGCCTCGGTGGTCTGAATTCGAGTCCATACTTTCAGAAAGAAGCAAAAAGTCTTCCTAGTGGAAAAATTGAGAAAAAAGGATTTCCTGACTTGAAGAAAGTAAAGAAGTCGTGTTTTCCGGCTCACAACTTAGTATTGTTATCGAACACCAGCACCGATATGAAACATTCCTCAGATTCCCAGTCCAAAGCTTGTACGAAAAGATCTAGAGCCCAAAATCGACCGTCTAATAGATCCAGTAAATTGAATAGTTCTGATTTATCTGAAGAGATATCCGCTAAACTTCCATCGGCTTCTCATCAAACTCCTGCGTTATTCATTAACAAATCTACATCTGAAGAAAGAGAGCTCGATGTTTTATCATCGTCTTCTAAGCTTTCGTCTGTTGAAGACGTGAAATGCGCTGTTGTAGATGATTCAGTTTGTGATTCAAAGTATTTCAAGCAAACTCTAATTAGTTCAAAAGACGTTGCAGTTGAGGTTCATAAGCCTTCGTCATCGAGTCCTAAACCGCTTGAAGAACCATCTTCCAGCGTCAAGACAAGTGTGAGTGATCTTGCCTCTATTTCTGAACTTTATGACATCTCGTCTACCGCAGCCTCAGTATCAATTGAACAGCCCACTCTGTCTTCATCCCTCAAATCTCCAAGCGCTGCACTTCGTAGTCCCCGCAAGTCTCCTAGTAAGACTTCTCTGTTGCAAATAACGCCTCCTAATGCCTGGGAGCAGGTGCTAACAAACATCAGGACCATGAGGGCCGCCAGGGATGCTCCTGTTGACACCATGGGGTCTGAACAGTGTGGAGACAAGCGCACCTCTCCTAAGGTAATTCGCTTACTCGTACAACATCTCCTTACCGGTTGCATGTTCAAGTTAAATTTCTAATAATCGTTCAGCGTTCATGAAGCAGGGGTAATCATAGTTGAGATAAACCAAATTGTGTGAAACCTGTCATGCATGGTTGGCGTGACGCTGGTACACGGGTTCCAAACTACCATCTCTCTCACACTAGCGACGATTCTTGAAAGCCAAACTACGTCTGCGAGTTCTTGGGGCAGCTCGGTAGCTTCACAGATGGCATAAATGACAGAGGGCGTGTTGAACATTGGTGAATATTATCTCTGTGAGGTATTGGTTCAGTTTTAAAAAAATTTACCTACTGAATTGATAGTCTTAATAACTAAAAGTAACACATAGTCAGTGACATAGTTGCATGTGAAACACTCTGTTATCATTGTGTACATTGAAATGGCATACCATTTAGACATGACCTGTTTTTATACAATTATAATCGTTTACCATTATATAATTATAATTATAATTAAACACCATACAATTATAATGGTTAACCATTTATATAGTAGTAGCGTGGAATAACTCTGATTTTCAGTTTTTATAAGTACGAATATTTCTTGTGTATGTTCACAAGTGTACCTTATTTTTGCTTGCTGGTATTAGTATTTTTTTCTTGAAGTTTCGAAAAAATTTAATTGACGCTGAGGTCCAATTGACTGCATCAGGCAGCTTCATGTGGAGGTATTTTATAAGGTGTAAAAGTCAAGTTTTTAATATAACATGAGACTGCTGAAAAATTGAACTTTTCTTTAAGGGAAGTTAATGTTTGCCTTCTGTACGAAATTGCATCGGAAACATTCAACTCTTAATAAATATATATTATACATAGTAATATTCTCACTACTTTAATTAATTTATTTGTGAGCCACAAAGTGGAACTGATTAACTCTGCGTAATTACGAGCAGCTCGTCTTATCTGTGACTATCAACACAAACTCTGTATTAATTGTACGTGAGGCTAAACTGGTCTACCGAACATACGTATTTTATGACAGCGTTTGTGGACACGGTCCATGTAAGTAGAAGCTGTACCGCATCTATTGTAGAAGTAATGCTAATAGCATACAAAAAGTGCAGTATTTTACACAGAATAACGTAGCAGCGTCAGACAGAAACTGGAACTGTATTAACTATATATGCAATGACTTCAATCCAATTAGGGAAACTGAAATATTAAAATGATAGTATTTCTAGTTGTAGGATTAGAGTACTACGGATATACTTGATGACTTCAGCGTGGGTTAGACGTTCGGCCGTGAATGGGTGGCCAGCTGACACCCCGCGGGCCCGACTGCTCCTTACATATATCAATGTGACGTGACATAGGCGACCTATGATTAAAACTCCAGACTGAGAACGCTGATGCCTACCCCCAATCCTCAATGATGTATGGCTCGAGTATCAAACGAGGAATCCTCAATGAGAAGAGACCCTAGAATCATCCCAAAAATCCCATCGATGGCATGGGACTTCGGGTAGTAGCCCAAGAATGGATCAAACGGCTCATTCGTGTTGCCACATGCCGTTCTACGCGAGGAATCCTCAATGATGAGAGGCCCTAGAATCAAACGAGGAATCTTACTACTGTGCATCACTGCTGACTCACTTATTAACGAGGAATGTAATACTGGAATAGTACTTAAAGACTCATCGCCTACTGATCGGGCATGTAGCAAAGGCCTTTCATAGGTAGCTCAATGGCGCTCATTGTTCATTTAAGTTTACACGTCTTAGTCAGTTGCTGGATGCTATATAACACAAAAAAAGACACTAAAGTAATTCAGCCTTTCAAAATGTTGATGCTAAAATCATTTCTCTGTTAAAAATGCGCTGGTGTTCCTTCGAAGAGTAATAATTTTGACCAAAGCTATCAATGTAATAGGGTTTGCATTGGTCTGTCTTGAGGGTACTAATGTGTGAATACAAGTCCTCTAAATATTTCTCTGTGCCATGAGGTACTTCTTTCTTGAAATGTGCGTGTTTTATATCGCGTGATTGTGTGGTCAAAATAACTATTGTAGGTTGCGTGCGAGGTGTCTCATTATTATTTTTAGGTTCGTCTTGTAAGTTTGATGGAATTTTGGAATTTTCAGGTTCATCGTTTCCACGTCCTCGTGTCTCTGATGCTCAGCAGCCAGACGAAAGACGAGGCAAGTCTTGGACTTACTCTCAACTATTTGTCTTCTTAACGTCTATACTTGGCTATACATTTCCTATTTTAGCTTTTTCGGCATTTGGACTTGGTTGTCCACAACTTTTCGTTTCTGCGGGTGCGAATTCTGTATAAGTGTAAAGTGGAATGATTTTCATCAGAATTTGATTTCCATTGTATCAAATGGAATTAAAATTTATCTTCATTTTCGCTAACATCGTCGATAGATATCATTTTCGCTAACACTTTTTGAAAATCAAGTTTCTCTTCTTTGTGTTCCTTATTTATTATTTTTAAATGTGATATTTTTACAAGAGACTTCATGGAAGATAAACTTTCTTGCATGAAGTGTCTTGTAAAAATATCACATTTAAAAATAATAAATAAGGAACACAAAGAAGAGAAACTTGATTTTCAAAAAGTGTTAGCGAAAATGATATCGATCGACGATGTTAGCGAAAATGAAGATAAATTTTAATTCCATTTGATACAATGGAAATCAAATTCCAATGAAAATCATTCCACTTTACACTTATACAGAATTCGCACCCCCAGAAACGAAAAGTTGTGGACAACCAAGTCCAAATGCCGAAAAAGCTAAAAATGGTCATACGCTGTATACCAGTGGTTCCCAAACTTTTTGTGATCAAGTACCACTTGGAGGTCCCGTACAGTCGCTGCGTACCACCTGGTTCCAGAGAAACTAAATTCGATCAAATATTACTCTATTTCCATAATTGTACAAGTAGAACACGCAAATCAACTAAGATTTGCTAACTACAAATCGTTGCCAGATTACCTTATGTTAGGCAGTAAACATTTTGTGAAGTAAAATATAACAAAATCAAAATTGTTCATGACCCCGAAAGTGTTCGCGTACCACCTGGAAGGCCCTCGCGTACCACTAGTTGTACGCGTGCCACTGATTGGGAACCACTGCTGTATACTAACTCGTCTATGCATTGACGCTAGAAAAATTACGTATCTCTTTTTTATTGCCTTTGAACGCAGTATATGTTTTTAAGACACTTCATAGAAGAAACTTTGTTCTATTGCTTTCCTATAAATAACTAAATGCATACTTTTTCACTTACTGGTGTACGATATTCACACCTGCTGCAGGTGACGTACGCAGCAATGCAGCGCCTGCGGGAGCGTGGGCTCACCGTGCAGCAGGTCCTCGATATGCCTCCTGACGAGCTCGGTCTCCTCATCCGACCTGTCGGATTCTGGAAGGTGTGAACCATGTTGCCAGATGCAGTGTGTTCAATAACTATAGTAGGCGTAGAGGTCTTGTTGGTAAAGCCTAAGTTACGAGGCATGGTTGCATGGTCTGGGTTGCGTGGTACTAGACTGACGCTTGTTTTGCTCAACCTCGGAACTTCAAGCTTGTAGAATTTGAATGGCTTAGTAATATTCAGGAAATAATATTTAAGCAGAGAAGTTCGATGTTACTCTTTATTAATGATTTTATTTCACAAGTTATGAGAAATCTACAGGAAGTAATTGCGTATTACTTATCGGATTTGCTCGCGTCATGTTAGAAACAAAGTTAATTACTCGTTTCTTTATCTTTATGTTAAGACTTTAAGAAAATGATTTTGAGGCTTCGAGTAAAGCTTTCGTGTCACAAAGATAAACCATTATACTAATTTATTAATTGCATGTCTCTTTACCTTCATGTTTAGTCTGTGAGAAAGTTGTTTTGAAGTGTAGAATAGCGTTTTTGTGTTACCAGGGTAAATAATATGAGTTCTTGTGCGTGATGTGAGCAGAAGAAAGTGGTGTACCTGCAACAAACATGCGCTGTACTAGCACGCGACTACGACCACGATATTCCCGGCAGCGTGGAGGCGCTCTGTGCTCTCCCTGGAGTAGGCCCTAAGATGGCACATCTCTGCATGGAGATCGCATGGGGCAAAGTGACTGGCATTGGTGAGTTTGACATCACGATTCTTTTCTATATGTAAATTGTGTGTAGGTTATTCTCAAGGAAACCATGGGAATAATGATAATGTTAATAATAATGAAATGAATTTTTCCTAAAATTCTATGTCGGATATGCAACCTTTTTCTGGTGTATTATATATGGAGGGAACTTATGGAGTATAGAGGTTTTACAATGAGAAGAAGTGACAATTTCAATTTTCTTTCTGTTCGAAATCTATCAACGGATTTCATGAGAGCTAGTGATTTGACTTGTTTTTGGAGCCGAAAGAATATTTTATGAAGAAATTTTTTCATCGTTACGCAATCTCGAACCTCTAAGTAAATCTCCACGGTTGCAGCATACTTGCTCGCCTAACACTATGTCACCGAGGGAACCAAGTGTGATAAACAATACATATTTAGGAGGGACACACCTGTCATAGTGAGAGACAGAACTTGTGGAAACTCATATTTATAAAGTAATTGTACGATTTCCTATTTACAAGAAACACTCATGTATCATAGAGACACAGAACTAGTAGACACTCATGTCCATTATAACTATTGTATGCCGTACAGGCGTGGACACGCACGTACACCGCATCAGCAACAGGTTAGGCTGGACAGGGAGCGGCGGCACCACTACTCCAGAGGCCACAAGGAAAGCCCTCGAAGCCTGGCTCCCTCGCTGCCTCTG